>JBBBDQ010001275.1:347500-617500 GCA_037127315.1 Ascarosepion bandense | reverse complement strand
ATTGTCACTCATGCTCAAGTAGGACAAAAATGCTTAGTCATGCATCCATTCTGACTGCTTAAAAGGACTTGCTCATGGTGCTCAAGAGCGTTTCAGGCAGAAAAGGCAAAAGATTAGGCATGCGGACAACTCTAGAAACCATCTGGGGTCTCGGTTAGCTCACCTGACATCGGCTTCAACATCAGGTGCTACTAACTCCACCGACCTCCATTTCGCTTCCCTTGCACCCAAAGAGATATACCACCTTGATCCTCTCTATAAGCAATACAGAGAATTTTATTTGAACATATCTTGTCCTTTTTCTCTTTGTCTCACCAGTACTTTGATGTTTTCATTTGTTCTCATGCAACTCTATATAGTCTATAATAACATTTAGTATGACATCAGCTAAAACGGAAGAATTATCTGAAAATGATGAAGAATTTTACAAAGGTCTTCAGTTTCTTTCTTTTGCATCTGAAATAGTTTTGTATATGCATGTGTGTATATGGCTTTCTTTACAGATAGGAAAAAAAAAATCAATATTCTTCATTGAATTAATTTTAAGAAAGGAAAATATTCAGTTCCAGATTTTTTTCTGTTCACAACTTGTCAATGTTAAACTTGGATTGTCACTTAAAATATTTTTCATTTTTTTTGTGCTTTTGTATTTTGCGCACTTTTAGCTTTTTTATTCTTATTTTTATTATCATTTTTATTCTTATTTCTATTATTTATTTTGCATTAACAATCTGGCTTTCCTGTGTTAAAATCTGAGAGTGACGACAAATGAAATTTCCAACCAATCCACCTCACCAAACCAAAAATTACCTAAATGAAAAAAAAGCAAATAAAAAAATAGAAATTAAAAATCATTTTTTTTCTTTTGCAAAGGTTCTTGTCTTTCCATTTAGAAGGACCATTTAAATTTTTTTTAAGTCAACTTAATCCGTTTCTAAAAGTTATTTTCATTTTAGAAATAAAATAATTATATTCTTATAAAAAATGCTGCAGTAAGGCTAATGGTGTCCTGAACACCTACATATGTCAGTCATTCTATATAACGAAGAATGTCTCTCACAGATGAAGAAAAGATTTCAGGCAGCAGAAATGTGGTTCTACAGAAGGATGCTGATGATACCATGAATGCAACAAGGAAGTTTTATCTTCAAACACTGAAATACTATTAGTCATATCTTCATATCTGCTTAAATCCTGATTATTTTATTGCTATTTCTCTTTGGTTACATTTAATATTTCCTCCAATTTTGGCAACGTCTTGCATCACCAGTGGCTTTATTTCTTTGCTTGTGTCATAATGATTAAAAAGAAAAGATTGTTGCTAAAAGGACACCTGGGGTCAGTTAAAATTTCTGAAACACGTACTCAGAAAAGAGAACTTAAAAACTTTGACACTCACAAGGACATATTGAAGGCAAGAGAGGAATATGAAAACAGCATGTAAGCTACCTCATAATCTTCAAAGTTGGCATGAATCTTCCCAGTTGAATAGACAAACTCATTGTACTGACATATATATATATATATATTTTTTTTCTTCTAAATATATATTGTTAAATATAACAGACAATGAATGTCTATTATATTTAATCATGAGCCGTTTTAAACATTGTATTTTGGCTTTAATTTCAGGTGAAAATAAAAACAAAAATTGTCCAACATTTGGATATTTTTTTATTATGTTGGATCTAAGCTTTCAGCTCAAATGAGCCATCTTCAGAGAGGTTACAGGGACGTTAACATAAAGACATTCACCATCATAGATGATTTTATCTTGTGTTGATATGATTAAACATAATAGACATTTGTCGTCTATTATATTTAACAATTTATATTTAGAAAAATATCTGCTGCCTCATACACTATATGTTTTTTTTTATTTTATGTTATGTACAAAACAAAATAAAAAAAAAAGAAACATGATTTTGTTTTTAACGTTTGTAATAAAAGGAATAAGTATTCATTCTTACCTGACAGGAGCCTTTGATGCAGACAGTTTTATATTTTTGGCTTTGGAACTTTTAAGAGAACTTGACAAGGTGTACCATCTGGAAGAAGTCCAAACCTATCGAATCGATCGTAATTAGATAAGGACCTTGGGTAACAGCTGAATTCACAAACTGAGAATTCATCTGTGGAGAAAATAACAGAGATGATATTTAATTACACAAATGAAATGATATACAAAACATAGATAAACTTTAACCCTTTAAGGATGGAAGTGCCTGAATGGGCCTGCAAGTTTTAAAAGATTACAGTCAGGTAGCACCTGAATGTGCCAGCATTTGAGTAACACTGTATTTCTAGATACAGACATTAACACCTGTTTCATGATCAATTAGAGGCACCAGAAATTTGCAACGTTTTAAAAGTATTAATCAGTCAATTAAGTGTGACACGTAATACAAGCTTGAGCGATCATGTCTCGAAGGAAACATGATTGACTGGGCGGAAGATTTTCCCGTAGTAGATTGCCATGATTTTCTATGGTAGACTGGTTGCCAACCAAAGCTATAGAATCCAAAGCTGTCCTGCTATTTAGTCCATAGCCGGAGAGAGAAGAGACAGATTAATACCTTTCTCAAGGGTATTTTTGTGTAAGTGAATGCAATGAATTCAACTTGGTTCTCTGACTTCTTGTTTTTGTTTCTCGAGTCCATATCCACTAGACCACAAGGCACAGCCATTTAGAAATATGCAAGTTTGTAAAAAAAATGTTCCAGACTTCCCAAACTAAAAAATTAATATCATGCATGCCATTAAATTCAAGTTTGTAAAAATAAAATGTTCCAGACTTCTCAAAGTAATACCAATATGACTAAATCACTAGTAATACCAATGTGACTAATTTTGGTATCATTTGAAAAAGAAACCAATTTACTTTCATATGAAGTCAACTAGAAAAAAATTCATTGTCAATGGCTTTTAAGATATATCACTTTAATCATACTAACATTACTGTTAGGGCGCCGCTCCTATTTGACTACAAATGGACTGTTCCCATTGCTATATATAGCAATGGTGGATTTTCTACAAGAGGGCCGTAGAGAGTCGCTTGAGAGTCTCTAATGAGTTACTGAAGAGTCAGTGCGAGTCAGTGAAGAGTTAGTCACACTTCCGGTGGCATACCAGGAAGTAATCACGTATACACACGTCTTACGATGGATTGGACTCTTGTATCTTTCTATTGTAAATATTACTAATCACTTCTGTACATACTAACCGTCTTTTCCGTGGAATACAACTTATATTCTGATTCTGTTGTTGAGTTATTCATTTATACTTGGCGACATAACAATTACATATTCAGATTTCTCAGCAATTCTGTCAGGAATCCAAAGATTTAACAGTTGAAATCTCTTAAAACACGATAGTTAAAGGAAAACCAGATAAAAATTAAAATCTCTACACTATGATAAAAGCATTTAATTCCTTTTTATGAGTTCTTTCTAATTATTCTTTACTCAACCAATTTTGTTTCAGACTTGGTCGAATTCTAACAAAAGAGAGATGCATCAAACTTTCCAAAGACTCCGTAAATCTCTCGAGTTGTGCATTTCTTTATTCCCTGGCTATCAAACAGGGATCAGTATGCAGTATCTGCCTTCAAGTGGACAAACTACATTTTATTTCTCAGTTGTGTTTTTGTCTTCAGGTGGGAAACGACAAACAAATATTCTGTCTAGATTTGGGCGGGTGGGAGACAAGTAAATACCAAGCATAATATCTGTTCTCCTCATCTCTAATAGTAAGGATAATATTACTAACAGAACAGAATCAATAAAAGGGGAGATGCCTGATCATGGGAATCTAACCATGCAGCAGCACCCCCCTCATTTCACCAGAGGGGGAAGGTTGGTTGAACATCAATGCCAGTATGACGTTGGGTGTGGTTTCCAGGCAAGTTTTGTTTTTGGCCCATGTACACAAGTTTGGCCTCCCCACTTTAAACTGGCCTTGTGCCATATCCTGCCAACATGGTACCAGGAAATACCATGTGTATTCTCTGTTCTCCACATCTATCATGGTAATGACAATATTAGCCATGTTTTTAGATGTAAACATTTTGCATTCATTGAATGAGCAGATGGTTGAGTTACACATTTCTTTATTTCTTTAAGGCCAGGATCAAACTGTAGTATCCGTTCTCCACATTTCTAATGATAATATTATCTATTTCCGTATAAGGAAACATTTTGCATTTATTGAGTAGTGTTACTGTCAGTTGAAAATCTTAAAATTCTTCTATTGAAACAATTCCATTTTTAATTCTCTTAACTTAGACTATTGTCCTCATTTTTGTTGGTATTATCACATTTCAACCATTGTACCCTCGGTCCTTCTTCAAGTCCTTATGGATCCAGGTAACTTTCGGGTAATTTCAAAATTTGAAATCCTCTGAAGGTTACACGACTGAATGACCTGAAGAAGGCTGAAGGGCATTATGGTTGAAACGTGATAATAACAAGAAAGATGAGCACAATAGTCCAAATTTAAATAATAATAATAATAATACCACATCCCAGAATTTCAGACAGACTGTAAAAAGCTTTTGTTTTTTTCATAGCCTTTGTAACAAATCATATTTGGTGAGCTATGGAAAAAAAAAGCAAAATCATTTAAATCGTCACTTGACCAAAAAGGTTAATATACGATCCAATATAATTATTTATTGATATGTTGCCTACTTTCCTTGCAAAATCACTGTTCCAATTAAATTCTTTTTTTATGATATGGGCTCTTAAAACTGACATTAAAATACTAATGACAAAGATGAGATTAGCTGTTTCCTTATAAGGAAACTTTTGGCATTCCTTGATTGAACAGTCAGTGTTCCTGTCAGTTGAAATTTAAAAAATTGTTTTCTTAAAACAATTTTTCAGGAAAATAGCTTTCACAAAGTTTAGTAGCTGTTATCACTCTTTCCAGTACTGATGGGGTTTCCTTCCAAACCTCTTATTTGAAGTGAAATATAAACGTCTTGATTAGGTCATTGTTTTCTCTTGTATTATAATGTGCTATCCCTTTTAGTTATTACTGTTGTAGGTAGTCAGCTAGTCTCTTATTATTTGGTGCAGTTCTTTGTTTGTGATTAAGGTGAGGGTCAATTCTCATTGGCTTAGAGTGAATTAATGATAATACATAAACCTGAGAAGGTGCAAGGCATTGCTTACCTGGAGGTTAGCATCAGCCATACTGATGGCAGGTAAAAAAAATTCTCTATGGTGATTAAATGAAAGTTTCGTTTTGGAGTTTTAATGGCATGCATGAGATTAATTTTTTCTATTCAGGAAATATTCAGCATTCATTGACTGAATAGTCAGTGTTTCTGTTAGTTGAAATTTATAAAATTTTTCTCTCAAAACAGTTTTTTAAGGAAAATAGGGGTTGTCTTACGCAGGCTATCTTGCTTTAGTTATTCCCATTTTCCCTTTTATCATTTTACCTCAAGCAAGGCAATGAAGCCACTAAGACAAAAGAGGCTACTGTTGGAAATACATGCAGCTGTATTCATGTCTCAGTGATTCTATAGTGGGTTACATGCATATTTTATAAATTCTTGCACCTATAAAATGTTTTATTTGAAAGAAATTGAGTAGAAATTTAGGTTTTTTTGTTCGCTTCAACAGGTTTGGACACTTTCCAGGTGTAAATAAATTTTGTTAAAAACAAAAGCATTCAATGCATAACATTAAAGCCCAAAAAGACGAAGATATAATTATTTTGATTGAGTAGCTAAGACGGCAAGTCATTTTAAAGTCCTTAATTTCATCAATGAGGGACATTTTAATTATTTGTGTCTCTCAACAAAAACTCTTCATCACAAGAAAGCAAGAACAAAAACGAAAACAAGTCTTTATCTTTGGCAATCTACACTGACTAATCTTGTGAATTGTTTGTAGAAAGGAACGTTTATGAAAATGGCCTGCAAAATATAAACAAACTGGTTGTTGTGATGACTTACAAGTTGGCTTTCATTTGCTGAAAGGTCCGGCAACTTTCTGAAGAACCTTAATCTCCGATTGTCATAACAATGGAAAGACAAACACCTGTACGTGTAGGCTCGTAATTTAATTACTCTTCTTTACTGTGAATCTGTTTCATATTTTAAGAACAAAGGACAGCCATATTTTCATGTTCATTCAATCAATCAGTCATTAAACTGAATGTTAAGCTACTTCCTATTCATAGGATTCATTTTATCTTGTATGCTTTGACCTTATCCAGGTGATTGAAATTTTGAACTGAACCTTTTATTTCAATCACTGGTCTAGATTGTTCTCATTCAATGACTCATGCTGCTTCCAGATGTCTTAATTATCTTCATTCAGATTCAGTAACTTAACTCAAAGAGTTGTGAATTCAATACCTGGTTGCAGCATTGGTGAACAAATAACTTATTTGAGAAAAAGGGAGATAACTGAGACATTCAGAAGTGGCATGAATCATAGAATGAGAACATTCTACCTTAGTAATCAAAATAAAGGGTTCAGTTCAAAATTCCACTCACCTGAAGAAGGCCAGAGCATACAGTAACCGAAATGTTGTGAATATAGCAATAAAGATGAGGATAGCAGTCTAAGCAATGTAAATAATTACAATAGCTTGACTCCGAAATATAGACAAGTATACATAACTATATAAAAGCTTTATAAAACAAACAGGCAGCCAGAATACTCAACCGATCAAGGTTGATATACCATAAAAAAACTAAACAACCAAATCACTGTTGGATAAAACTACACTGGCCCTTTACCCACTGTAAATAAAACTGGTTGTGGAAAACTGCATCAATTGACTATAGAAACAAATCAAACTGCTTGATATAAATAACTAACGTATGCTAGATAGAAACATTTGAAATCATTTACCAGAGTAAGAATAAACACGCCGTGGCTCAAGGACATTATCCCTAAATTGTGTATACAAAGTGTATATATTTTTAATATATATGTGCAGGCTGGATTTGGCATTAAGTGACCCATAGTGGTTGATATGCCATACAACCCCAAACAACCAACCAACCAACAAACAGGCAGAAAAGTAAGTATAAAAACGACTGCTTTGTGGAACAGACTCCAGAGATGATAATTTCCCAATCAGTACAAAATCTTAACCTGCTATAACTCAGTTGATTGTTACTTTCCACACATATCTGCATAAATTTTTTTTTTTTCAATTGGAGTAGATAGATCTATCTATCGCCCAGTTCACTCCACCCACGTCTATTGAACAGGTGTAGAGGCTCATCCCTTGTTCCCTGCTTAGGATGTGGTTTCCGGCTTTCTCTTTTGCAATCTTTTCACTATTACGTAGCCTCCTGCACATCAGTGGCATTACCGCTTTGCTCGGGGTGATACGATTAAAAAAAACAAAAAAAAACTGTGTTTCTTAGTCTATAAGATTTTACCTTGAGTGGCCCTTCTGGCTTATACAGAGTGAGCATCATTTAAAAAAATAAAATTACTTAACACAAGGAACACTTCCGTTAATCAAAAGTGTCAATCACTGACAGATTACATTTCCACCCAGCAGACATTTCTTCTACTTAAAGAAGGAAGGCCGGTTAGACTTAATAGAATCAAGAATTCTCAGATGGTAATCTGAATACTCTTTGCTAATAATAGTGAAAAAAATCTCTTGAGAAAGAAGAGAGATAACATATTTTTTAATGAAGTGTTTTTCAAGAGCAGAACAAAAAGTATTTGCAAAAATATGCAAATTTTCACACAACCCTTGATGGATCTTAGATTATCCATTCAAATCAATCCTGATTTCCAATCTCAAATTAATTCAGCTAATATATTCACCAACAAACTGACATTGTATATGATAATGGTAAAAGCATTAGAACCTTAAATAAGTTCTCACTGTTTTCAAACAGATGGCGTACCAAAAATTGCATATTTGTGGTTTTCTGGTGGAAACGTCTTTGTGCGTGTTCATATCACATTGAGGTAAACCAATTTATAGTGAGTTATTTTGATGTGATCCGAACACGACTTTAAAATTTGTTTATGGCAATAATGGTGAAAAGATAATTAGTGCTTGAGGAATTGAAAATGGAGCGGAGCTATATGAGGAATGTTCATTACGAACTTTCCACTCCTAGGGTCTGTAAGTTAGTCAGTTGGTTTTGTGAGGAGACAGTCTTTGGATATGGGTACAACGGAAGTTAAAATTTTGATTATGGCGATATAAAATGCTCTGAGAGAGATTTAAGGTTTAGAAATGTGGGGAGTGGGTAATTGAGGAATGTCTTTGATGTAGTTGCTCCTTAAGTCAGTAAGTAGTTTTGTGACAGGGAAGAAGGTAAGGAGAGGTGAAGGGAGGTGAATGTAGTAGCCGCTTGACTTGGTCAAGAGGATATTGATTACACTCTACTCCTTGGTGTCTGCCTGTGTGTTGGGGTCTATCTGTTTGCTTTTTATATCTGCTTTTAGGATCGAAGCAGCTCGTTTGGAATTTCACACTTGTATTTGATTCTGGGCTTCCCATTGGCTGGTAAATAAAATTCACGTAGACTCGCAAAATGGAAATTTGATATTTGATTAATTTTTATTTTTCAACTGGAACATCTGCGTGAACCTGGGTGCACAATGAGTTTTGGTCATTTGCTTTCTGGTTGTTAAAGTGCAAACATCCAGTCCCTAGCTTTTGTTTGGTGGGTATCACCAGAGTTTCAGATGCTTTGCTTTTCATAGTGTTTTTGCAGCTGTACCACACAGAATTCTTGTTGAGACTTACAGTGACCATGCTCTGTCAAAAACAACATGCAAAGATTGGTTTAAATGCTTCAAAAATAATGATTTTGATGTTGAATATAAAGAACACTTTGGTGCACCGAAAAAATTTGAAGATGTCGAATTAGAGGCATTACTTCAGGGAAACTTATGTCAGTTACAAGCTGAACTTACAGAATCATTAAGAGCTAATCACACAACAGTTTCGAAAAATTGAACAGCTTCAACAGTGGTAAAGGATGTGTGTTGTGGTGCAGTGGATGTCGGCTCGGAAAGAGAAATCGGGGAGCCGAGTTTGAATTCCAGTTGAATTTCTAGCATTCACTTATGCACAATTACCCTTGGAAAAGGTATTAATCCATCTCTTCCCTCCAGTTATGGGTTAAATAACAGAACAGATTGGATTCTATAGCCTTGGTCGGCAATCAGTCTACCGCAGAAAGCAATGGCAACCTACTGCGGGATAATCTTCTGCCCAGTCAGTCATGTGTTTTTCGAGACATGATCGCCCAAGCGTGTATCACGTATGGCACTTAACTGACTAATCATGACCGGCAATGAAAAGTGGATACACTATGATAACCTTAAGTGTAGAAGATCATGGGGTGAGCCCGGCCATGGATCAAGATCGGTGGCAAAGCCAAAAATCGATGTTTCAAAGCTTCTGCTCTGCATTTGGGAGGATTAGTTGGGTGTCGTTTATTAGGAGCAGCCCAAACCTACCAAAACCATCACCGGAGATGAGTGTCAATTACAATTGATGCATTTGAGCTGAGCATTGAAGAAAGACATGGCTGCAATACAAACAAAGACACAACAAAGTGATTTTGAAATATGAAAATGCTAGTCCATATGAGGCCAAAATGGTTGAAAACCTTCTTGAAAATGCTTAAATGGGAAGTCCTAAATCACTTACCATATTCACCAAACATTGTCCACCCAACATTGGTTAGCTCATGGTTAGCCTCAAAAGACATCCTGTTTTTTTTGTTTTTTTTTACATGGAATACAAATGCTGTGAAGAATATAGGAAAAAGTAGTGGTTCGCGGTGGACAATATTTTTAGTGACACGTTTCTTACTAATTTTTGTAAATAAAACATTACTTTTCATGAAATATCAGGGAGAACTAATTCAAGATCCTAATAATATTAGTTGTTTCATTACAAGGAAACATTTAACATTCATTGATCAAGAACCCAGAACTGTTTTTGGTTGAGATTTATAAAATCTTTCTCTTAAAATATTTTTCAGGAAAAAAGGTTTCTCAACTCCAGTAGTTATGATCGCTCTTGCCAGTATTGATGGGGGTTGCCTTCCTGACCTGTTATTTGGAAATTGTGTGGAATGTTGATATCAATTATGTCATTATTTCCTTATCACGTTACATGTGCTATCCATTATTTCCTTATCACGTTACATGTGCTATCCATTTTAGTTGTTGCTGCGGTTGAAAGTTCGCCTCAAGTGATGTGGTTCCTGTTATTTCATACTGTTCTTTATTTCTGAAGTTCACAATCTTCAAAGAAAGATTATCTTTGCCAAGATCTCCAGGATTTCCTCATTCAAAACTTTTTTTCACAATCGATTGTAGGAAGCAGTTCTATAAAGCTGATGCTTTAGGTCTTTCTGAACAGGTTTAATGTCATGCATGGCATCAATTTGGAAATTTCGGTCTGATGAGGCTATTAGTAAACACAACTTAAGTTTTCAGGTTGACGTTTTGGTTTTGTAGCAGTGTGTGGTATTGGGCGAAACTACTTGTAATACAGCTTTTTCTTCAATACTGATCTATATGCCAAGTATTAGAAGTGTTTAATTTTTAAAAGTATTTACAAATTAGTATGTAGTAATTCCATATCCTGAATTTTTATGATGTATTCCGGTTAGATATCCTTGTGCAAACCTACTTACGCATCACACAAACCACACATACAATGCCAAGCAATCATTGGTTAATATATCACCAGTACATTCACTACAGGACAATTTACGTATCATGTTATTTTCAAGTAGTCTGATTTGTTCACTTCTGGGAGAAGATTGGAACACAGAATCTTCCTTAGTCTCCCCAAATCTGTCTCGCTAATTGGTTGCACGTAATGAATGATTTTTTCCTGTGTAGCGATCTTGATCCAATAGTTGCCTGCATAAACAAGATTTTTCCTGATCTCAGCAGTGAAACTCCAACTGCCAAAAGATCCATGAGAGTTGGGCACACACCAATCTCTTTCAATCAAACTCATTTTCACGCACACATGCTGATAATAATTTTCACACTTTCAACAACATACTTTCCAATAGTTGAATAACAAGAGCAATTATCATGAACTCTCATTCAGTTTTAACTGAACTGTTAATTTGCAGTCAAAGAGAGGCAACTCTTGATTAATTCCACCTTTCCTACTTAAATGCATGCTTTTCTTTATCAACGTTGTTTGATTATACCTTTATTAATACATGCTTTTATGTGACATTTGACATTGGTTATTCTTTTGCATGAGTCTTGTGTGAGTTTTTTGAATCAAAATTAATGTAATGAACTGCCTGACCAGTCCGCTACATCCTCACTGCTTTCATTCCAATTCCAGATCATAGATTCTGTCTTGGAAAGGTTTATCTTGATTCCCATTTCTGGGGATACTTGATAGAGGATGCTGATTTTATGCTCAATGCTGGAAAAACGGTTGGTTCCTTGTACTGCTCCAGTAAGTACTCGACTCCTCCTGTTGTCCCTTACTTTAACAAGATCCGCATCAGACCTAAACTAGAGTATTGCTGTCATATATATGCAGGAGATGCCTAATGTTCATGTTCCAGTCTCATTAGACTTTAAGAGCTTCACTGCATCCTTGCGGGTGATGAATTATTTTCCAACCTGCAAACCTTTCTCCATAGACAAATAATTGCAAGCCTCTCACTGATTACTATTTCCGGGGAAAATGTTCAAACTACACGACACTCCTTAGTTCCAGCAGGTCTAACCTTCAAAAAAAAAAAAAAATCCTTTCAAAAATTACTGTTTTCTACAAGCAGTAGTTTATGTATAATATCTTTAATAACCAAAGAGGAACAGGCGTTGCAACCGACATTATAACAAGAGGAAAAAAAAGATCCTTTCAAAAATTACTGTTTTCTACAAGTAGTAGTTTATGTATATCTTTTTTTTTACCGTGAGGTTGTAAAAAATACCAGGTTGGGAAACTGGTGCAAGATATCCTTCTCTCAATGAGGATGAATGGGCCTTTCTTAAGCCGTGGTAGGCAACCCATCTAGTGATGGTGTCACGATAAAAACACTCTTGGTAGTTCTAGCGAAGCATCAAGTATTCAGCTACTGACAAGATTTTGAATCTCGGCCGAGGCTGCAGAATGATGATGATGATGAACCTTCACGTTTAAGACCCACTATGCTACATGCATTATAGCAAACCACTTTCATTCCCTTTGTATACCATTGGTAAGATGTAAGTTCCATTTGAGCTGTTTCTTCTCATAAATTGCTGCTTTCTAGAACTGAATCCCAAGAGGATGCTTCCCTGATCATTACAATCTTATTCTGTTCAAGTCTGGGGTGACCCATTTATTTTTAGTCCCTTTCCTTGGAACACTTGATATCATATATAGCCAAGACTTTTTTTGACAAGACATCACTTCATAGAACAATTAATAAGTATCTCATTATTTCAGTTGGCCAAGTGGCATATATGATACATGCTGAGATGATCATGTCTCTCCACAGCTTCCACACCTAAATCCCTGTTGACTTTTTCAGTTAAGTGCCATACATGATACACACCTGGGCAATCATGTCTCTTTCGATCCACTTTTGACTAGGCAGTAGATTTTCTTGCAGTAGGTTGCCATTTCTTTCTGTGGTAGACTGGTTGCCAACCAAGGCTGTAGAACCCAATCTGTCCATCTATTCATTTCACAGCTGGAGGGAGAAGAGATAGATTCATACCTTTTCGAAGGGTATTTGTGCGTAAGTGAATGCAACATATTCAACTGGAATTCAAAATCTGTTCTCTGATTTTTCACTCCAATCCAATAACCATTGCGTCCTCTTTGCAAATATTTGATTACATTTTCTTTTCATCTTTTATAAAAATAGAATTATTTTTATTGTGTGGAGCAGGAATACAGACTTAACTCTTATTATAAATACTTCTGTTGGAATGGATGTCTAAATATTTTTTGTATCTGCAGCAACCTGGATTTTCGAAGGTTATTAGCAGTTTAGAAAATACAATGAATACATTGAATAGACATAGAGTACGTATTTGTTTTTAATAAAACCAGTTTAGGAAATTTTATATAATAACTGATTCCAAATCCCATCATACAAGTATAATGTCTCTCGGTCTTGGAAGAAGGTTTAATAAAAGGGAAACATGTTAGAGTGAGATACCATTTCCTATTTGTTCTTTTATTCTATCATATATATATATATATATATATATATATATATATATATATCGTTTTGAGTATTCCCTGATGAATAGCATGAACAGAGGCACATGTCTCTTTGTTCAACAACCACAGAGTACATCTGAGGTTTACACTGCAACTAAGCTGTCATTACCAGTTTGAATAAGGCCAGTACCTCATTCACAATAGTTTGGTATTTCATGCTAACACAATCATTAACAGCTTCTAAGCAGTTCTGTTACCCAATTTCGTTCGCAATATATATATATATATATATACGCACACACATACACACACACACCTTTATGCAAATTATTTGAAACAAAAATGAATAATGTCTTCCTAGGATCTTTTCCACTTTCCCTGATCACGTATATGTTGTCTCTTGGTGTTGTTTTTCTCTTCTTATTTTCTTTTACGTTTTTGACTGATGGATCCTGTTTGTTTTCTCACTTTGATGACAAGACCAACAGTTGAAAAGCTGATACTAACAATATCGGAAATCTTTCTGTAAGGCTTGCCAGTGAGTGCATGCAGCAGGACAATGTACATACTCTTCCTTGGAGTGACGTACATTGCAAACAATGGTCGTCAGACAACTAATCAACAGTCGAGGCAATAGTGTCTGGGCAGGATTAAAATCTGATGCTATCACAGATGATGCAAAGTCAAACAAATTTCATCATACACTCCAAAAATAGATTCATATTACTGCACACCACTGCAATGACCTAAGTTGAGAAAAAATAAAAATTGATTACACCCTGTCACTCCAGTGGGTCTAAAACTGAGTGTATGATGAAAGAAAGAAAACTGAAGCAGTTATTTCAGCTAATTTACTCAATTGTGTATATATATCCTCCCTATTATAATAAAGACCATAGTGTACATATATATATATATATATATATATATATATATATATATCTGAATCTAAATTTAAACTTATTTATAAATGGAACTTTGTGTGTGTGTGTGTGTGTGTGTGTGTCTCCGTTACGTATAGACTCCGAAACAGCTGAACCGATTTTCTTGAAAATTTACACAGTTGTACTCTAAGCATCTGCGAGTGTTCTTAGCTAGGTTTTGTGTCGTGGTACCCCCGATAAATATTGAAAATCAATAATTGAACAAATTGGGTTATAGAAGGAGTGGTTTGATTTTAATCAAATTTCATACACTCATAGACAAAGACATAAGAAACGATATTCAGAAGTTTCAAGGTTGTAGTTCTATCCTTGGGTGACTTATTTGACTCTGATATTAGAAATCGATACCCTAATATCCTACCGGATCTGATCAAAATCAGTTTTTCAGCCCTTTTTGTTTAGTTTTTGCTTCGGGTTTGGCTCTAAGTAGGTATAATTGTAGTTCTTAATCTCAGCCATGATACCATTTACTCAGAAGACTTATTTAGCCTTCAAAATTCAGTTTACGATGAAAAAACTTATTTGATATCGATACAGGAAGTCAAAATTTGACTTACATTCATTCATTTTTCTTTCAGTCTACGGTTTCGCTTTAACTGGAAACAAGTATTGCTTTTTAGTTTTTTGTGCCAATGTCCAAAGAATCTGAGCTCCAGGACCATGGATTAGTTTTAAAGCTTTCATTACACCCGAGCAACACCGGGCTATACTGCTAGTATATATATATATAGTATATATATTTATAGATGATATTTATGAAATTTAAAAGATAAAGGAGATATTTAATTTTGAAATTTTTTGGTGTCTTTTTCTCAACAACAAACTATTTAAAATCAAACCCACCCTAAAGAAACAATTACCTGAACCCAGAAAATCACACAAAGAAGTGGTTTTATCTCATATTCGGATAAGAGACATACAGATAACTCACTCCTTCCTCCTAAAAAAAACCCGAAGATCCTTCCAAATGCATAGCTTGTCAAGAAACTTATACCATAAAACACTTCCAACTCGATTGCAGTGACTTAACACGTATTCGGCAATCTCTTTACAATGTTTATAATTTAAAAGAACTTCTTGAAAAAATAAACCCCAATACAATCTTGACCTTTCTTAAAAAAGTTAAACTATACAAAAAAATATAACCCTAATTAAATATCAGACAATCAAAAAAGGGATTTTTGACACTTACCAGGTGAAAAGTTTGAAAACAATACAACTACAACTTTGAAAGCAATGGATAGTTTAAAAAAGCAAGACAATGCAGAAAGCAAAAAAAAATTTGGAAAGCAATTCAACTTGTTCCAAAAAAAAACATTTGTTTTACCTTAAATGATCTCATAAAGATTGATAGGTCATTAAACATTGAACAAACAAACAAAACCTCAGTGTCTTTTGGGACACCCTGTATAATGGTCAAGCATTTTGGGAAAAGTCTATTAATGTGAAAAAGTATTGACACTATCTGTGAAATGTTATAATTGAGGGTAGAAATCTCAGATTTAAGTCACCCACTAAAGCTGCCACTATCTTTTCTCCAGTCATGACAAACAGTTCTTGTCCCAAAGAGTCTGTTTTCTTTGAATGCCTGTTGAGACTGAAATTCCATCCCAAGCCTCAAGCAAAAATTCTTTGGATGAACCATTCTTTGAAGATGCCAGAAAAGTAGTTGGTTATTTGTACCAGTTCTGAAAATACCTAACTTCTTCTTCTGCCACATCTGGGCTCACAACCACATCATGTTGAACCACCAGTTCCTGCGCAATCACTAAAGTTAAGCAATCTTGAGCTTCGTCAATACCTCGATGGCTGACCGCTTGGGATTACCAAGTGATGTAAAACTTCGATCTACAGATAGTATAATGGATAGTGGCTCGGAATTGTTAATCGAAAAAGCTGATTTCCAATTCCAGTTTGGTTTGTTAAATTCACTTATATGCAAATACTCCTGGAAAAAGGTATGAATTCACCTGTTCTCCCCTCAGCTAAGAGTTAATTAGTATATTAGTTTAGTGTCACTAAACTATTAATATCTCAAAAGATAAAATTTTTATGACCTAAAAATATTTCCTGGCTTTAAATAACTTGCAGAATGTTGATAACTCATAAAACATAAATTAATAAATCTTGCCACTTTTTATATTTGCAGGAGTTAGATCGAACCAAAAATGGATTATTGCTGCCACATCTGGCCTGGAGCTACCGTATCCTCAGTTTACAGCCCTGACAAAATTGTTAAGTAGAGAGCTGAGTTTCAATTCCTGTTGGGTTCATTGTATTTATTTATGCATAAATATCCTTGTAATGCAATGGATATGAGCTCGGAATGAGAAATTGGAGAGTTGAGTTTTAATTCCACTTGAGTTTGTTACATTTACTTAAGTGCAAATGCCCCTGGGAAAGGTGTTAATCTATTTCTTCTCATTTACTTAAGTGCAAATGCCCCTGGGAAAGGTGTTAATCTATTTCTTCTCATTTCAAGGGTTGAACAGCAGAATTGATTGGTTGGCAACCAGTTTACCACAGAAAGAAATGGCAACATACTGTGGTGAAAATCTTCTTCCTAGTCAGTCATGGATCTAAAGAGACATGATCAAAGTGTCTTTCATGTATGGCACTTGACTGAGTTTGTGGCCCTTTGGAAAAGTATTAAACCACCTCTTCTCCTCCAGCTATGGGTTAATTAGTAGAACTTGAATCACAAAATCATTATTATCTAAAAGAAATCTTATAAATCTAAAAATATTTTCTGGCTTTAAATAACCTGCAAAGAGTTGATAAGCTTATAAAATAAACGAGTCAATCACTCAATGAAATACTGATTAACTACAAAGGCATGTCTTTTTAATTTATTTACATTCTCTAAAATATAAATGTATGGATAGTTCATAGGCTATAAAATGGGAGATTAGTTTATACAGTGAGTGTAAAAGAGAATTTCATCCCCATTATAATTTATAGTTTGTTTATCAAATTATGATTAGGTTTGAATCCCTCTCTCCCCCCCCAGCTATTGCTTAATGTGGATGTGTCTCTTGGTGCAGTTGATATCGGCTCAGAACAAGAAATCGAGAATCCAAGTTCGAATTCAAGTTGAATTCCTTGCATGCACTTACACGCAAATACCCTTGGGAAAGGTATTAATCTGTCTTTTCCCTCCAGTTATGGGTTAAATAACAGGACAGATTGGGTTCTATAGCCTTGTTTTGCAACTAGTCTCGTGCAGAAAGTAATGGCAACCTACTGCAAAATAATCTTCTGCCCAGTCAGTCATATCTTTTTTGAGACATGATCACCCAAGGCGTGTATCATGAATGGCACTTAACTGACTGACTGAATATAATCGTTGGAAACATGATTAGAGCTTCTACTGGGCATAAAGTGGGGGATCAGTTTTATATTGTTATGAAGTAATAAATTGATCCCCCACTAATTACTACTTAATAATATAATGCATCTTTTCCTCTCCAGCTATGAGTCAAATAACAGGACAGATTGGGTTCTATAGCCTTGGTTGGCAACCAGTCTACCACAGAATATAATGGCAATCTATTGCGGAATAATCTTCTGCCCAGTCAGTCATATCTCTTTCGAGACTTGATCACCCAAGGCGTGTATCACAAATGGCATTTAACTGACTGACTGATTGCTTAATGTAAGACTTGTAGCAATAAATTATTATTATCTCAAAAAAACAGATTCTTCCACTCTAAAATAATATTCTGATTTTAAATAATCAGCAAGGCAGTGGTAAGCTTGCATCAGTTCGTCTTCTTTGTTGTTTGATCACAATGTTTTGGCCAATGTGATCTCCAAAATTCATCAGGTGTATTTCAATCTGGGTACTCTACAAGGAATTCCATACTGAACACTTTTTTTTTTTTATCTGTGGTGCGTGGATCTATGTTCTTATTCGACTGCCCATGTCTAGAATCACCTCATCTAGTTGTTCTCTCACAATGTTTTGTTTTTTATAATCATTTCACCCTAAGCAAAGCAGGACTACCACTGGTGCACTGGGGGTGCATTGAGAGAAATAAAATAAGGTACAGAGGATATCCAAGAAATTATAAGAGATGGATGGGAATCAAGTAGATAGAAGATGGCAATTGACATTGCATTTAAATTTTTGGAGATTGTAACTATCAAGGAAGTAAGCAAACGGTAGTGAGTTCCAGATATGGGAAGTGCAAGAAAAGAAACTGTTAGAGAAGAAGAGGTGGTTACATTTAACTATTTCGACAATAAAAGGGTGGAATCTTGATGCCAATCTAGTTGCACAAGTAAATACATGTGATCGAGGAACCAGAGAACAAAGTTCATCAGAGTAGTTGCTTTAAAAATACTTGGAGAAAAGACAGAGACAAGCCACATCATGGTCGTGTGAAAAGACAGAGACAAGCCACATCATGGTCGTGTGAAAGTGGTTGAAGGCAGGCTGCTAAGTCAGAATTAACTATATTGCAGATCTTCCTTTGCATTTTGTCAAAAACATCAATATGAATAGCAGGAACACCCAATCAGATATGGCAGCAGTATTCAATGCACAGATGAATGGTAGATTTATAAATGTGCAAGATGGATTCTAACAAGAACCTCAAGATGAATAGCAGGAGCACCCAATCAGATATGGCAGCAGTATTCAATGCACAGATGAATGGTAGATTTATAAATGTGCAAGATGGATTCTAACAAGAACCTCAAGATGAATAGCAGGAACACCCAATCAGATATGGCAGCAGTATTCAATGCACAGATGAATGGTAGATTTATAAATGTGCAAGATGGATTCTAACAAGAACCTCAAGATGAATAGCAGGAGCACCCAATCAGATATGGCAGCAGTATTCAATGCACAGATGAATGGTAGATTTATAAATGTGCAAGATGGATTCTAACAAGAACCTCAAGATGAATAGCAGGAGCACCCGATCAGATATGGCAACAGTGTTCAGTGCACAAATGAATGGTAGATTTATAAATGTGCAAAATAGATTATGACAAGTAAAACTTTTCATCTCAACACAATAAACCAACCTTCATAGCAGTACCTGCAGCCATGGATTCGATGTAGTCGTATCATTTGAGAGAGTAAAGCCAATTAGGTGAAGTCTGTTGTTCTCTTGGAGACTAGTGTCATCCATTCTGATGTTAGGCATGAAAGTTTCTCTATGTTTAGGCCAATGTGATCTCTGGTCTTCATCATGTGAATATCAATCTGGGTATCCTACATAGAATTCCATAATGAAAATTTTTATTTAATCTATAGGATGGGGATAGACTATTCTCATTCTACTGCCCATGTCTGGGGTCATCTTGTCTAGTTCTTATTTTTAATACTGCTCATTTATTGCTTGTCTGTCCAAGTACACATTGCCCAACCCAGGGATTGAACTCACAATCACTGTCACAATGTTGTGACAACAACAACAAAGATGAGGAAAATAGTCCGAATAAAAATAATGATAACTCTTCATTCCAGAAATTAAAATATAAATTATTTCTATTGGATTTGTGAAAGATTTCAATCAAGGTTTAGTTTTCTGAAAGATTTTTAAATTGCCTTACAAACAACCAGAATATTGAGCTGTAGATTTAAAAACGGGTTCTCTGGTTATTAACAGATCGAGGAATCATGTGGTCTTGCAGCATATTCCTTTGAAGAAGTGAAATAGAAAGATGGCAAAAGTAACATTAGAAGGTGCTGTGTAAGTAATAAGAGAATGTTTGATGGTGTTTCCTTTGGAGGCATATTTATGTTTATCATTGCCAAAACTCTGGGGCAAAATCTTTCATGTTTTGCTCTGTCGAAGGTGATGGTCAGATCATATTGAATTTTGCTTCTTTTGGCATCTGTCTCTTTTCAAAGATTCTCTTGTTTCTAATTTGAGCCAAAGAATACCTTTTTTTCCTTTCTCTATTGGAAATACCAAAGATGATTGGTGGTGCGTTGAAACTGGAGCTGGCTCAGATTTAATTCATATTACTTCTCATTCCTTTGTAGATGATTAAGTCAAAAGAAAAGGAAACCGTCTACATATGTAAATCATGTCGATGATTAAATTACTTATCATCTGGCAAGATGTGTAGCCATGGGGGATGGTCAGGGATGTTTATAGGTTCAGAGATCTGAATTTATTAAGATGGATTCTCGACGTTTCTTTCTTTTAACATAAAGTGTATGGGTGTGAACATTCATGAAGGCCATTATCATCTTTTTAATTTTTCAGGCTTTTATTTCTGTTCTGATTCTATGATGATTAATCAGATTTGCTGAAAAGATAGGGCAGGTTTACAATCAAATCACCTGACAAGATTCATGTAAAGATGTTGTCCACAGTTCAGCAATCAGTATAAAAATTTATTTTTGAGCATGTTCAAATGAAGTAAGGCAGTAAAGCCACTAAGACACAAGGGATTACTGGATGTGAAAGAATTAGAAAACAAACACTATTAAGGAGCAAAAACAAACTTTTTTTTGGTTGGTTGTTCATGTCACTTCTTTCCAGGCGAGAGATCAGTTCTGAGGAATTGTATCTCCTTTATGCAGTTGATGCTAACAGTTGCTGGATGATATTTATGTGACACCTTTTGCCCATGTCAGTCATTACTGGATGTGGAGTCAATTCCACTGACATAGGATATATATATATATATATATATATATATATTTCACATTAGAAAATGGATAAAATCTAAATGAAATAACATGCATATAACCAACAAGTGCATAAGGAAAATAATTACTGACAAACTATATAAAAATAAATTGGAGCATAAAATTATTTCTTTATAATCAATCTTTCTTTTTATAAAAAACTTTACAACAAATAAATAGATAGACCAAAAAATTATATTTTAGTTTTTAAAAAATCTTTCCTTTTTTAAAAAAAAAACTTTACAACAAATAAATAAATAGATTAAAAATGATAAGTAAGTTAAAAAATATAGAATTGGTGCTGAATGAGAATATCACATCAAAAGTAATAAAACTGAAGGGAAAGAAGGGAAAATGATAAGGGCAGGTTAACATGACCATTAAGAAGGAAAAAGAAACAAGGAAAGGATAAGATGAGGGGGGAAGGGAAAAGGAAAAAAGAGAAAAAGTTGGTTAGTATGTATTCTTTGGGGCCAAATCCCAAAATGAATCTGATTAGCCACAAGAAACACCCACATGCATGCACAGTAAACCAAAGGGTTTTTGTCATTTAAATGTAAATCATCTGCACAACTAACATCAACATTGCCTGATGATGAGAATCTATCTCAAAACATAGAAATTTGCGTGTCGAATATACAATTGATATATAACTATATATATATATATATATATATATATATATATATATATATATATATATTAAAAAAGGATTAATTCAAAGATGTTGAATGGCCATTTCGATATGAAGATCCCCACGGGGGACGACACATCACCTCAGCAACAGAAAAAAACTTTCAGAAACTGGAGAAAAATTAGTCTACTTTTCCTTTTTAAATAGATTGCAAAGAAATTAAAAAATAAATAATAAAATAAAATAAAAATAAAGGGAAAGAAAAAGAAAACGAAAAAGAAAAAGAAAAAGATAGGATAAAATCAAATAAATAAGAAAAGAAAAAAATTGACATCGTCTGGGTTCGCAAAAAAAAGGGAGAATGTAACTAAAAATTAACAGACAGCCGTGTTAAATCGACGTAAGTTTAAGCAACACGGAAAAAAGGTGGTAAGAGAGATAAAAGAAGGAAGGGAGGGAAAAAGAAAGAAACTAAAGAAAAAAATTTTTTTAAATATTACAGACACTGGACAAATTCAAAAACCTAATTTCCCCAAAACGTTGAAGTATTAGAAAAAGGCCTTTACTTAAAAAGGCATAATTATTAATAAAAGGGAATAAAAAGATATAGGATTTAAAATAAAATTACTTTTTATATATATATATATATATATATATAAATTAGAAGAGAAAGAAGAAAAGAATAAATGGTAACGACACCCTATATGGATACACAAAACATGCATAGACGTGCGCACACGTACATAAATAATACAAAAAACTAATAAATGCATAAAGATTAAGGGACATTAGTCATAAATTTCTGATAACCTCTGAAAAGTCGACAATGTGAAAGTAACACCAATCAGCAAAGTGACAAACTCTTTCCTTATACTAATTCTTTTAATGCTCTGCCTTTGATATCGGCACTTATTTGGAAAACTACTTGCCTTAAAGGCCTTTTCTCTCAATATCTCATTGACTCGCAACATTTTTGGCTTCATACTAACTTTAACATTGGTATATATATATATTTAAATGTATATTTGGACAGCAACCTTTCTTTTAAGCAACTTTCATTGAATATTGGTAACAAGGATGAGTTAATCAATCTTTTATTGAGTTTTTTCAGCATTCAGCCATTTTTCTATTTTTCAGAGTTATATATTTATACATGCATATATGAATTGGGATCAATATAATTGAATGAGGAATGACGAGGAAATGTTTATAAATTCATGTTTTGCTTCATTAAAACTTTATCAAAAGTTTTTGAAAAAAAACTGTTTATTCCAAATATATATGATGAAGCTCAAATAAAAATAAAACATTAAATTTCTGAACATTTCTTATTTGTTCTTTATACTACCATATATATATATATATATATGTGTGTGTGTGTGTGTGTGTGTGTGTAGGATGTATAATAGTATCTGAAGCAAAACTGTCAATGATGATTCAAAAAAGGAAACTTACAAATGAAAAAGAAACAAGCAAATAGATACCCCAAAATTATTCGGGTGAAAAAGCATGTCCCACAAATTACCAAAAAGCCATAGCAAAAGTAAATGGATGTTTTATATATATATATATGAAATGTTTGAACATTATTTTTTATCGATACTCGTATTTAAGTAGATATTCTGTTTTTAATGAAACAGTATTATGTATTTATTTTTACCGGCCTGATTATTTACGATAAATTTTTATTACGAAAATGTGTGTATTGATAAAAAATAATGTTCAAACAATTCATTTCAAATTGTCGGTTGCTTATAACCAAGTTTCGTTAAAATTCGTTGATTTCCGTAATATATATATATATATATATATATATATATATATATATATATATATAGTAATATTTTTATTATAAGTTTATAATAAAAACATAGTTTTAATGCAACACAAGAGCTGTTTTTTTGTACTATCTATAATAATACTATATGTAATGCTCTACTCAGTATCAAGTACTTTTAATCAAGTAAATCACTACAGCAAGTGAACTGCCAACCTATGAGTTTGTACTACTTCTATGATATATAGGATTAATACAAATAAAATTTCTAATTAGTTAATTGATGTTATATTCAGTATCTTATTTCATAAATATATGTTTATATATGAGTGTGTATGTATATATATATATAGATATATTTTTTTTTATTATTTCACTCCAAGCAATGCAGTACTGCCACTGGTGTGCAGGGGGCTACATAAGAGGGGAATGAAGAGAAAGAGGAATAGGTTACAGTGGGTGGCAGAGAATTGGTGAGAGAAGGATGGGTCCGTTTCAAGATCAGCAGTGAGGTTAGCTTTGTCAGCTTTTGCACATTTCTTATAAAAGCATGAGTAAACGGTGGTGTTTTTAGCATAGATGCCTACTTGGGATCTGACTACATCAAAGAAAATCATTGATGAATATCAGAAAAAGTGGTGAATAGAGTCTTTTGTGGGGGACAACTTTGTTTGGATGATAGGATCTGAAGGCATGCCCATTCTATATGACTTTCACTAGCAATTTGATAAGCGATTTGATAAGAAGGCTTGGAACAAATCAAACAAGTGTCCAGTTGTACCATTGCCTTGTAGCTTGTGCAGAAGGTTAACATGCCAGACTTTGTCAAATGTTTTGGAGATATCCAGGGCAACAGCTCTAGGCAGGAAGCAGAGAGGCAGTAGTTATAGTTTGGAGAGGACAGAGGAGAGTTCAGGGGTACATTTCTTCATGACGATGACCATGATTCTGTCACCTTCACTTGCCTTATAAGAATCAAGCTTTAAAATTATGTTAGAGACCAGAGAGGGGTTATGCATACATCCTTCAGTTGAGCCTCAATTCAAGGTGGGAAGTCATGTGCGGATGCTCCGGACAAGTCAAATGCAGAGTTGGAGGAGAAGCTGCATGCAAAGCACTCGGCCTTGTTCACTGCGATTGTCACCAGTAGTCTTTGAAGCCAAACTTGCGGGCTGCTGTGCACTGCTTCATTCAATCAGCAAACAACAGCTTAACATCATTTAGAATCCTCTTATACTTGCTATAAGCAGAAGCAAAAAGGTCCCTGTTCTGGTCAGACATGGGACTCTGTGTGTGTGACTATATATATATATCTAAACTTACTTATAAATGGAACTTTGTCTATGTGTGTGTGTGTGTCTGTTACCTATAGACTCCGAAACGGCTGAATTGATTTTCTTGAAAATTTACAGTTGTCCTAAAAGCGTCTGCAAGTGTTCTTAGCTAGGTTTTGTGTTGAGGTACCCCCAATAAATATCGAAAATCGATAATCAAAAAATCGGGTTATAGAAGGAGTGGTCCGATATTAATCAAATTTGATACACTTATAGACAAAGACATAAGAAATGATATTCAGAAGTTTCAAGGTTGCAGTTCTTACAATAGTGCAGAAAATTGAGAATATATACATATAAAAAAGGCAAGATGTTTGTGTGCGTGTCTGTTTATCTACCTGTATGTCTGTATTTTTTTCAGCCCTTTTATTTTAGTTTTTGCTTCGGATTTGGCTCTAAGTAGGTATAATTGTAGTTCTTAGTCTCAGCCATGATGCCATTTACTCAGAAGACTTATTTAGCCTTCAAAATTCAGTTTATGACGAAAAAAAACTTATTTGATTTCAATACCAGGAAATCAGAATTTGACTTACATTCATTTGTTTTTCTTTCAGTCTATGGTTTGACTTTAACTGGAGACAACTATTGCCTTTTCATCTTTTGTGCCAACGTCCAAAGAGTCTGAGCTCCAGGATTATGGATTAGTTTTAAAGCTTTCATTACACCCAAGCAATGCCAGGCTATACTGCTAGTATATATATATGTATATATACACACACATTTTCTGGTTTCAGTGGCTAACTTAAAATTCAATGGTTCTAATATACTGTGTTGTCCAGAAAGTTTGTACTGATTTTTAGTCATTCATGTTCCAACATGTTATCATCATGTAACATTTGTTTCCATGCTAGCATCACTTAGACAGGTTTTTCTGATGGCTCTTATCCAGATTGCCCGATTTTGTATGAGGCCTGGCTTTATTATCAACTTTCTTAAATCGGTTTTGCTAAGCTGGGTCTATGTTTTACATAGTCTACTTATCATATCTAATTGAACCATCCGAAATATTGTAGCAAGTTCTACAGATGTATACCCTTACTAACTGCAACCAGTTTAGGAGACTGAAAACTTAGTGATTTTTCAAGACACCATTTTTGAGAAGATTACTTACCACGGTTAGACGGTTCAGCCTATCCAATTCTACACAGGGTGGGTGTAGAAGTTTTTATTTCAAAGATTTCTTTCTCTTAGGCACATTGCTATCCAAAGCTATAGACACTTACACAGCCTAAGTCAGTTAATGTTATATTTGGGACACCTCTTATACTATTTACCCATACCTGGGACCCTGACAGATGCTACTACCCTGGGTCAAGATAGACCTGAGAACAACAACAATTAGGAGGTGATTCAAAACCTCCAATCTCTCGATCAGAAGTTTTGCTGCCAGATATACTTATCATATTTATCGATAGATATATTATGCTTACATTGTCAATTAGAGCACACTTGAATCTATCTATTGAGAAAGAAAGTTTAAAATTACTTAACTCCTGTCAGTTTTGAATCCCTATAAAAAAAGATTATAAGTTGTATTTTAAACATTTGATTTTTTTTATTACCATAGAGGCAAAAATACATCACAAACAAAAAAAAATGTATGTGCAGTTTACACTGATGGTGCTTTAGTTGACAGAACTGTATCGAAGTGGTTCGCTAAGTTTATAGTTGATGATTGCAGCTTTGTTGATGAAGAATGCTCAGGCAAACTCTTCTCCACTACAAATGATGATTAAATAAAGATATTAATTGAGAATAACCGACATAAAATCATGTGAGAATTAACAGAAACTCTAAATTTATCAGAAATCACCATCCGTGAACTTTAAGTAGAACTTGTGTACTCGAAATGCTGTTTGGAAATGATCTGATTGAAAAGAATTTTTTGGATTACATTTCTGTGTGTGATTTACTGTAAAAATGCAATAAAAATGCAGCCCTCTTGAAGCAAACTGTGATGCATAACAAGAAATGGATTGTTTACAACAATGTTAAGTGAAAAAGTTTCTTGGGTAATCGACATGAGCCAACTTTAGCCATTCCAAAAGCAGGTCTTCATCTTAAAAAAGTCTTGCTGTGCATTTGGTGGGATTGGAAAAGAACCTTGGTCTACAAGAATCTGCCAAGTAACCAGTCAATCAATTCTGAAAAGTTCTGCTGGCAGTTGGACGAGTTAAAGGGAGTAGTTAAAAAAAAGGTTCTGAATTGGCAAACAGGAAATGTTTAGTTTTCCATCAAGATAATGTCGGACCTCACATTTCTTTGGCAACCTGGAAAAAACTGTTGTAATTTGGCTGGGATATGTTATCCCTACTCTTTCAGTTTTCATTTATTCAGGTTCTTGTAAAATAATCTTATTCCTAAAAATTTTAATTCTTTAGGTGATATAAAAAACATTTTCATAAGTTCTTGGCCGAAAAACTACCAAAATTCTGGAATGAGAGAATTGTTAAATTGAAGACAAAATAGAGTAAGGTTGCAGAAGAAAATGGTTGATATTTTGTTGAATAAATATTTAATGGCATAATTTTGTTTTGTGTTTTAATTCCCCTTGAAAAATCAACATGAACTTTCCAGACAACACTATATATATATATATATATAAAAGAAATAGTCTTTTCGGTTCTTGGATCTGATAAGGTGCTTTAATTTATTACAAGTCTTATCCTAAAAAAATTCAACTGCTTTTCCTTGCACACAATTTGGTTTTCCATTCTAACCTGAAAAAGCCAAGGCAAACAATCATAAGTGAAACATTGTTTATAAGATTTTTCACTTTGTCTCCTATAACTCATCAGGCCTAACTAATAAAACAACAAATTTTTAGGCAAAATTCGACTTACTTTATCAACACTGATTCCAATGCTTCTCTAAGAATTCAATGCCTTTTTGGTAGAACAATTTGTCTTTGGCCTCAGAATGCGTTTCAGTTTTCAATATCACTTCTTCATTGGAGCCAAATCTCTTTCCCTGGAATATTCTTTTGAAGTCTGCAAACAACCAATAGTTGCTGGAGGCCAGATCTGGAGAACAGGGTAGATGGGGAAGCAATTTAAAATACAGTTCGTGTAGTTTTGCCATTGTTACAATTGACTTGTAACACAGTGTGTTGTCTTAGTGAAAGATCTCTTTTTCTTCTTCATGTGTGGCCGTTTTTTGGCGATTTTTCCTTCAAATATACCAATAATGCTATATAATTTTTGCTATTGATGATTCTTCCTTTCTCAAAGTAATTGATGAACAAAATACCTTGTGCATTCCAAAATACGAAGGCCAAAATCT
Organism: Ascarosepion bandense; assembly: GCA_037127315.1. Lineage (NCBI taxonomy): Eukaryota > Metazoa > Mollusca > Cephalopoda > Sepiida > Sepiidae > Ascarosepion > Ascarosepion bandense. Next base: position 589,713 of record JBBBDQ010001275.1, on the reverse strand, counting down.
TGCCTGCTGATGTTTGCATCTTTGGTCGCTTTGGGTGGCTTCCACCTGATGCTGTCCACACAGCTGACTGTCGATTTGACTTTGGAGTAAAGTGGTGGATCCATTTACACAAAAACTGCTTCTTGTTGCCTTGAAACAGTTGTAAATAATGCTCTGAATTGTTGACGAATTGTTGTTTTTGATCAACTGTGAGCAAAAACATGGCCCACTTTGAACACAGCTTTCTCATTGATAAATGTTCATGCAAAATGGTGAATACACTGCCTTCTGATATGTTCAACTCCTCTGCTATTTCACGCAACTTCAATTTACGATTGGCTAAAACGAGTTTGTGGATGTTTTTTGTTTTCCGGGACAACTGCTGATTTTGAACAATCTGAACTTCCAGAATCATTTGTATCTGTACGACTGCTTTTAAATCCAGCACACCACTTCTTAACTGTTGTTTTTAATGAAGAAGAGTCTGAATAACATTTATCAAGTTATTGCTTTGCTTGAAGAGTATTTTCTCCATCAGAAAGCAATGCTTTATCAACACACTCAGTTCAGATTTTTCCATTGTTTTAAAAATTTGCAACAGTAGCTTGATTTAAATAACTTGCCCTGACGAGTGATGACATCATAACGATGTCCTTAGAAAACTTTGAAGTTGGCATGAATCTGCTATGGTAAAGAGACAAAATCTTTATACTTATCAACACTGTCTCCACCCTGATATTGAGCACTTTATGATGTTGGATATTAGTTGTGACACCCAACTCTCTGAGGATTTCCTGGTCTATCATAGAAAGACTGTTTTTGGTGATGCTTTCTTTGACAAAAATTTCAGCATAAGTCCTGGCAGAGTCAGCTGGAATAGCAATTTTGGTCAGGAGCTCTTGCCAATCATCAGATCCTGTTCGCAGCGCCATGTTGGATATTGGTTAATAGCAAGTGGTTTGACACACAAGTAGATTGGTGTAGTCACTCCAAATGAAAGGAAAACCTCTTGAGTGATCTAAACGAGAGATGTATATATGAGTGAATAGAATCCACTCATGCAAATGTGTTGGGCAGGTCCATTATAGTATAGTGGACTAACCCACCTGCTGAATTAGATACTCTCCTATGAATGAGGTTTTTTTTTTTTTTAATCATCTCACCCCAAGCAAGGCATTCCACTGCCACTATTGCGCATGGGGCTACATAGGGTAAGGTAAAGAGAAGGAGTGGTTAGACATTTTGGTGCAAAACATTGAGAGAGAGAGAGAATTGTGTCTTTGGGAAACAGTCCCTCTTTTATATAAGTTTTGTTGTAAAAACTGACAAAGAACTGTGGTTTAGTTTTTTATCTAATTTTTCTTGTGTTTTTATAATTTTTTCCTTTCCTGGACATAAATTATATAGAAATCATCTGAATGATTTTATATCTGAGTGTTTTTGTCTGTACTTTTTAGCTCTTGTTAAGATGATTTTATTTTTACTTTTAATTGAATGTACAGACTTTTATATGTATGTGTCTAGAGTTTTCGGAATTTTTTATTTTCCTGACATGGTCAGCACATTGTGGCCATGTTCATAGTTGATATCATTGAGTTTCGGCTATTTATTTTTTATTAATAATGCTTCCATTATTTTAACTATTTTTATATATAGAAGAGGCTATTATATTTTTATTATCAAGTGCATGTTGCATATATATATATATATATAAACTTATCACTATACTCATTTCAAAAACTCCTCCGAGTATATACGTGGAAGGAAAAAATGAATGTAAAAAAAGAAAGAGCTAAGCATGTAAACATCAGTCAAAGTACATAGCTTAAAGAAAAAACCCGAGATGAGTAATCTATCTATCTATCTATCTATCTATATATATATATATATAAGCATCCCAAAAGCATAATCAAGCACATTCACAAAGGAATAGAACACATGCTATCAAAAAATTTGCCAAACAAAGCAATATTTTATGAAAAGAAAAGAAACTATGACGATGCACTAAGAAAATCTGGCCATAAGAACATTTTAGAATACAATTCCCAACCAAACAGACATAAAAAACAATGTTAGAAAACGAAACATTATTTGGTTCAACCCACCATTTAACTTAGGAGTAAAAACCAAAATAGGACAAATATTTTTTAAACTGATCTGATCGATAAACACTTTCAAAAAGCTCAGAACTAAACAAAATTTTCAATAGGAATACAATCAAACTGAGTTATAGCTATTCTAGTAATTTAGAAAATTTCATAAAGAAACAAAAACGCCAAAAATTTAAATAGCATTGTACAAAACAAAATCACTAATAATAAATGCAACTGCAGAAACAAAAATAAATGCCCACTTCACGGACTTTGTAATACAAAAGTCATATACAAAGCGAAAGTACATGACAAATGGTTAAAACAAAACATATTTGGGATCAACCAAAGATAAGATCAGATGGTTCAATCACAAGTCTACATTTAAAATAGAAAACTTAAAAAAATGATACAAAATTGGCTAGCCATGTGTGGAAATTGAAATTAAAATATGGAAAAGACCCAGACATAACATGAAGTACTGTGAAAACAGCTAAGCCTTACAATGGTGACAGAATATGTAGACTGTGCCAGGAACAAAAGTTAGTGATTATGCTATTTTCAAACAAAAATGAATTATTGAATGAAAGAACAGAAATTATGACTAAGTGTAACCATACCATGAAATGTTTATAAGGTTCATACAACCATGGATAAAAACATTATAATTTCTTCTAATTTTAAAAATTGTGTGTTCAAAAATTCCCTGTTACATGAGTGTTCCAAAAAAATCCCTGTTATGTGAGTGTTCTTAAAAAAACTGGTGAAATAAGTTATTGCAAATCGCCTGAAGACACCACATGGTAGAAACCTAGGACACGTAATAACTCATTTACAAATGAAGAATATATATATATATATATATATATATATATTGTCACTATTTTTTCTCTATCTTCTAATTCTGCTAAAATTATAAAAAATTGATCTTCATCTGTGTTGCTGCAATAAACGTTCAATATCACAGCTGCAAACAAATATTGAAAGAGAGGCCGAGACCTATTAGCCAGTAAGTTTGTCTCATTGGAGAAAAGTAGATTATTCAAAGCTATCTAACGGATTAATGTCAAATTCTGGTTACAGCAAAACCAGTCTTGTTGGTCAAGGATCATGTGCTGACTTCTTTGACCTTTTTCTGTCTTGTCTGATCAGTCTTGCACATGCCAATCAAAATAGTCTTTTGAGATCATGCTGTACTCATTTGAAATACATTTTTCTCTCGCAATATTTTGTATGACAGGTCTTTATCTCTTAAGACTGACTTGTCTCTTGGTATATATGTTGCTGCCTTGAAAATTATATTGCGTTATGGTTCTTCTTCTGTGTGCCATGTTCTTTTAGGACATTGCCAATCATGACTCTCCACAATTTCCTCTACTGTGTAACTTTTAATAAATTAAGTTTTTTGTTATCTCTCTTAGTCCCTGTGCTGCCAATTATTCACATCGTCTCATTAGAGAGGTTATGCACTCCTTTTCACTGTAGGTATAATTGTAGTTCTTAGTCTCAGCCATGATACCATTTACTCAGAGGACTTATTTAGCCTTCAAAATTCAGTTTACAACGAAAAAAATACTTATTTGATATCGATACCAGGAAATCAAAATTTGACTTACATCCATTCATTTTTCTTTCAGTCTACGGTTTCGCTTTAACTGGAAACAACTATTGCTTTTTAGTCTTTTGTGCCAACGTCCAAAGAGTCCATGGATTAGTTTTAAAGCTTTCATTACACCCGAGCAACACTGGACTATACTGCTAGTAGTCTTCTGATTTTTTCTTTTATGTCCCAACTTTATTCAATGCATTTATTTTATTGACAAATTTACAGCAGCTACTTATATGGTTTATTCTGCTGCACTGGTAAGATTTCTTATTTCTGAATTGGAGTAGATAGACTAAACTATTGCCCGGTTCACACTCCACCCACCGTCTATTGAACAGGTGAAGAGACTCATCCCTTGTTCCCAGTTTAGGATGTGGTTTCCGGCTTTCTCTTTTCCAATCTTTTCACTTTTTTTTATTTTTATTTTTCAATTGGAGTAGATAGACTAAACTATCGCCCGGTTCACACCCCCACCCACGTCTCTTGAACAGGTGAAGAGGCTCATCCCTTGTTTCCTGTTTAGGATGTGGTTTCTGGTTTTTCTCTTTTCCAATCTTTTCACTCTTACGTAGCCCCCTGCGCATCAGTGGCATTTTCGCCTTGCTTGTGGTGAAATGATTTTTAAAAAAAAGAAAAAAAAAAAATGAAAAATCAGATTTAAAGTGTTTTCACATACATAACAAGTATTAGGTGTTGAGTACAATTTCTCATATTTTTTTAACTGACATTGAGGAAGGTTTTTCATTTTCTTACTTTTTTGCCAGGAGTTTCAAAATGCTTATATTTTTCATTGGATGATTGGACATTGTGTATTTTATAATTATCTCTCTCCTCTATTCCGCACTTGATGTAAAAAAGAATGAATATTAAGCACTTAAAAGAATCTGGATCCAATTCGTTAAGCTTAAATTTTTTCACATTCTTTATTTACTTATTTACAGTTCCTGCATAGGTGGTAAAATCATCTTCATTTTTTACTAAATTCAGGCAATTCCACCTTGCATTGAATAATGCTCTTTCACCAAAAATATTCGGTAGTATATTAATAGTTTCTTTAAAGCTTATTTCTTCAGGCTGTTTGGACAGAATGTAATTTATACATTTGTCAGGTTTACCTAGGGCCAACTTTCGTAGTAGATAGACTTTTTTCATCTTTCCAAAGAGCACAATCCTTCTCAAAGATTCCTTCATATCTTCTATAGTATGTTTTGAAGGTTATACCATTCTCTGTTTCATAATTGAATTCATTTATTGAGTTTGCAGTGATATCTGGATTAAACAAGTTTGTTGTATTTTTGTCTGTGTTATTTTTCAAAAGTAAGTCAAAGAACATTTTTTTTTTTGCTGTTGTTTCAACTGAAAGTTTTGTTCTTGCTGGTCCTTCTGCTCTTGTAAATGTATTTCTTGTTTTTTATATTGTTCAAAATAGTCCTTCTAAAATTTTCATTGCAGTTCTTGTTGTTGTTTCTGCAATTCCAGCATTTGTATCATAGTTTTTAATTCCTACATTGTAGCTTACTATTCTAGTAAATATTGTAATAATAGTTCCGGTAGTCATTATACTATTTTTGTGCGAATCCAAATGTTGTCGCCAAATATCCAGCATTTATAAAGCATAAAAGATTTTAATTCCTACATTGTAGCTTACTATTTTGATAAATATTGTAATAATCGTTCCGGTAGTAAGTATGGTTTTATTTATTTATTTATTTTTTTTGTTTACCTGAATTTTGTCACTAAACTGTAGTAATGTCCATGAGAGAGAGGAAAGATTTTTTTTCTTTTTCTTCCACCTGGTTCCAAATCCTTGTCATTAATGTTGTATTGACGAGAGAAAAATATATTTTTTTCTCCATGTAAGTCCAAAACCCTCTTCACTAATGTTGTATTGGTGAGAGAAAAATATTTTTTTTTTCATGTGAACGTGAAATTCTTGTTGCCAAATGTGACAACAATAACCAAGGAAGTTGGTTATTGTTGTGACCTATATTTTACTGATGTGTTGTGGTATCACATGGTTGTATTGTCTTGGGTTTTTGTATATTAATTCAGTTTCAGTCATAGTTACTACTACGAGATGATATTCTAGTATCTTGCTATTTTAAGATAGTTGCTCACGTATCTCATGAATAGTACTCCATGAAGAAATTCCTCCTGATAATATGTAGTATCCTCTCTTCGGGGGAGTCCTGAGAAATCAAGGACTAAAATACTCATATCACATTGACAACACTGAACTACTGAGCTGTAACTAGTACGACTACTGCTGCCAGGTGTAATCCAGTTGCCTCCCTTGATTGATCTGCCCAAACTTTTGTCTGGTGCTTAATATAGGTTATTATCATGGTCACATGATCCCCAATGGAATAATCTATTCTTATAATATTGTTTCCTGGTGTTGAGCATTCTACCACCACATGTGTCGGTGTTGACACTTCTTTTCCATAATGTCATTATTTTCTGCAGTAGATTGGTTGACAACCAAGGCTATAGAACCCAATATGTCCTGTTATTTGACCCATAAATAGAGGGAAGAGATGAATTAATACATTACCCAAGGGTATTTGTGTGTAAGAGACTGCAACGACTTTCAACTGGAATTTGAACTCGGCTCTCTGATTCACTGTCAGTTAAGTACTATACGTGACACACGACTGGGTGATCATGTCTTGAAAGAGACATGACTGACTGGGCAGAAGTTTTTTCTGCATTAGTTTTCCATTATTTCTGAAGTAAACTGGTTGACAGCCAATGTGATAGAAGTGAATCTGTCCTCTTGTTTGACCCAGGGAAGAGATAAATTAATATTTTTTCAAAGTTATTTGTGCATAAAGAAATGGAATAAATTCAACTGGAATTTGAACTCACCTCTCCAATTTCTCTTTCCGAGGTGATATCCACTGCACAACACACATTTGAGATTATGAAATTTATAAAAGAAAAAGAAGTAATTTTAAGAAATAACTTTCCATCATTTTGTTTGCCTGCTTTGATCAATTTACTTCAAATGATTTTGTGTAGAAAACTGGATCTCCTATTCTTTTTAGAAGAATTTATTTTTTATTATTCATCATCTGGATTACTAATCTAACATCAGAAATGAAAAAAAATGATTATTTCTGGTCGGACTGCCTATTATTGCTTAATATAATCTAATTCTTAACTGGAAATAAAAACATTTACAATGTCTGATGATAAAACATTTTGAACCTTTCTCAAATTATAAAACTCTTTAAAAAAAATATTAAGTTAATATTTTTGTTTAAGTCACACAACATTTTTGAAACCAAACTAAAAACACATTTTGTTAAATTGTTATATAAAACAATTTTTATGATGCCTACAAACTTCTTTTTTCATAAACTTATCATCTCATCTTCATGCCATCTTTGACTTGCTGTGAGGTGAGAACTTTTTTTTTTTTTTATAATCATATTGCCCTAAGCAAGGCATTTTACTGCCACTGTTTTGCAGGGGGTTACATAAGAGTAAAGTTATGAGAAAGAGTGACAGGTTATAGGGGGTGTCAGGAAGTGGGTAAGAGAAGGATGAGAATACTGATGAGAGTGGAGTGGACTGAGAAAGGAGCATGAGAGAAAGTTATGAGAAAGAGTGACAGGTTATAGGGGGTGTCAGGAAGTGGGTAAGAGAAGGATGAGAATACTGATGAGAGTGGAGTGGACGGAGAAAGGAGCATGAGAGAAAGTTATGAGAAAGAGTGACAGGTTATAGGGGGTGTCAGGAAGTGGGTAAGAGAAGGATGAGAATACTGATGAGAGTGGAGTGGATGGAGAAAGGAGCATGAGAGAAAGTTATGAGAAAGAGTGACAGGTTATAGGGGGTGTCAGGAAGTGGGTAAGAGAAGGATGAGAATACTGATGACAGTGGAGTGGACGGAGAAAAGAGCATGAGAGAAAGTTATGAGAAAGAGTGACAGGTTATAGGGGGTGTCAGGAAGTGGGTAAGAGAAGGATGAGAATACTGATGAGAGTGGAGTGGATGGAGAAAAGAGTATGAGAGAGAGGATGCAGGTTAGTGAGATTGGAGATGACTATTGACTTTACATTTGAATTCTTGAAGATTGTAGCTGTTGGGGAAGCAAGTAAACGTAAAGGAATTCCACAGACGGGGAGTGCGAGAAAAGAAGCAGCTGGAGTAGAATTTGCATTTACATTTTATTAGTATGACAGTAAAAGGGTGGGACCTAGTTGCCAATCTTGTGGCTCGAGTAAATTTATATATAGGGCGCACCATTTAGCTAAGTTCATCAGAGCAGAATCCATGAAAGTATTTATGGAAGAGACACAGGGAAGCCACAGAAAAGTGACTGTATCTGAGCTGCCAAGTTGGGATCTATCACATTACAGATTCTCCATTGGATTTTGTCAAGGACACCTAGATGAATAGCAGGAGCACCCGACCAGATATGGCAACAATATTCAATGCACGGTTGAATGGTATATTTATATATGTGCAAGATGGATTCTGACGAGAACCTTGAGATGAATAGCAGGAGCACACGACCAGATATGGCAGCACTATTCAATGTATGGGCGGATGGTCATCTAAACTTCTTTATAAATGGAACTTTGTCTGTGTGTCTGTGTATCCGTTACCTATAGACTCCGAAATGGCTGAACCAATTTTCTTGAAAATTTACACATTTGTACTATAAGTGTCTGCGAGTGTTCTTAGCTAGGTTTTGTGTCGAGGTACCCCCAATAAATACTGAAAATCAATAATTCATTTTTTGCCTTGTTAAAGTCTATCACAAGACTAGATGTGCAGGCAAGAAAATATAGTTTGCCTCTTGTTTTTTTTATTTAACTATATATATATATGTATGGTTAAATAAAATAAAGACAAGAGGAAAACTGTATTTTAAATCGCCTACGTGTTTCGTCCGTGATGGACTTTTTCAAGGCAGAAAGATGAAATGAGCTTTATTCTAAATTACGTATCTATAAACAAAATTAGTGTTGGTAACCACAAATACACTCACAAATCATTTCAAAAAAATTAACGGAATATTTCATTTTCTACTCCAGCCACTCTTCCAAAATAAAATCTGGTATTATTATAGGTTTCTTTTTAAGAGCACTAAGAATATGTAGCCCCCAATATTTAACAAAAGAAGAAAAATACATAGAAAGCACATTTAGAAATTTACATTACCCATATCATTTCATTCAAAATGCAAAAAGAAAGGCACATAATTTATACAACCACAACAAAAGAAACACTGTTAACAATAATAATCTAAACAATAACAAATACATCATACTACCAACCAACTCCATTGCATCCAATATCCAAAACAATTTATCTCATATAAAAAAACACACACATAGTAACAACTACCTCGAAAACTATTATGGACATTGTGAGATCTAAAAATAACAGAAATCAAAATGACAAACAAGCAGGTGTATACCGAATAAATTGCCAGGACTGTTCCTCCATCTACATCGGAGAAACAAGTAGAAATCTAAAAAAACGTATATATGAACACAAAAGAGACATCACTAATAATAATCTAACCAATGCATTAGTGATTCATAGAAATAAATTCAACCACAATTTCGATTTAAAAAATGCCACACCAATAAAAAGAGTGAACAATTTATTCAGAAGGAAGATTCTCGAGAGTGCCGCTATCCAATCCTACCAAAACATCAATTTGCACCCCGGATTTTTCCCAATCTCACCATTGCTTGTGGAAACTATATTGAAACAAACTAAAATGTATGGTGGGAATTTCAAAGAAAACGGTTGATTTTCTTTCTTCATTCTAAAATCTCGTGCTTTTGCACTGCACGTGGGGGAGTTCTGGAACATACTAAACACACAGAATGGACAACTTTCGAAAAAAACTAATAAATTCCCTTCATCTTAACGTCACGTGACTTTGCAATTACACATGAAAAAATTCTAAAAACTGAAATATTCCGTTAATTTTTTTGAAATGATTTGTGAGCGTATTTGTGGTTACCAACACTAATTTTGTTTATAGATATGTAATTTAGAATAAAGCTCATTTCGTCTTTCTGCCTTGAAAAAGTCCATCATGGATGAAACACGTAGGTGATTTAAAATAGAGTTTTCCTTTTGTCTTTATTTTATTTAACCATACTGTCCATAATCTCGGATTAAAACTGAGTATATTTTTACATATATATAGTCACTAAACAGTTACTTAGAATAACAATTAAGATGAAGCATGTAATCACCAGTTTACAAATTTATTATTAAAATGGTTTTAGTTAATTCTGATTTATAACAATATAATGCAATCGTAAATACTATAAAAGTAATTATTAATTATTTTAATTCTAATTTGCTTTTTTATTATAAGTAACTGTATAGTGACTTTACTGCCACCCTGTATATATATATATATATATATATATATATATATATATATCATACAATAATTCTGCTTGGTCCTTCCTTAGTTAGTTATTTAGTTCTGCTGTCTGTTACACACTTACTCTCTACACAAGCCTTTCCTTCCCCTCTATCTTTTTACTCTCCTCAGCCTTTTTCTCACCTTTACCAAATGGAAGGGTAGTAAAAAATGAGAGAGTAAGAGGAGAGAGTTGGTAGCATGACTGTATCAGTAGCTGCTAAAGCTGGTGGTTGTTGCAGTATTTATGTGTATGTACTGTAAAATATAGTAAAAATAGGTAGGTTTGTTGTCATGAAATTTCTGGCCTCTACACTCTTGGCCATTACTCAGTTGGTCTTTTCTGTTTACGATAGACACAGGAGCCAAGATTTTTCAGTAATAAAAAAAACATTTTCTCTTTCAAAATCTCTCACAAAATAGCGTACAGTATTTTGGTTATGGTCTGTGCATACACCGCTTAATATAAGATTACAGTAAAGTAGCTTCTATGGACATTACTTTTATAGATATTTTAATAAAATTACACTCTGTGTTATCAGTATTTTATTATCCAATACCTTTATGTTTGAAGACATTACTATCATTTGTAGTATGACAAAGTAAAATTCTTCCAGGAAATCATAATTATCCTTTTGTGGAAATTCCACAGGTTCCTCTAATATATGTAAATGGAACAAAATTGGGGAAAAATCATGTGCATGTGTAGCTGCATCAACATAGCAATAAAGTTTGACTCAAGGATGAAACATGTCAGAAGGAAACTTTTTTGATTTTGTCATACATTTTTCCCCAATATTTTTCATGATATATGAAAATATATATTGTTATTTCATATATATATATATATATATATATATATATATATATCTGTCTAAAGTTATTTATAAATGAAACTTTGTGTGTGTATCTGTTACCTATAGACTCTGAAACGGTTGAAACGATTTTCTTGAAAATTTACACAGTGGTACTATAAGCATCTGCAAGTGTTCTTAGCAAGGTTTTGTGTCAAGGTACCCCCGATAAATATCGAAAATCTATAATCGAAAAAATCAGGTTATAGAAGGAGTGATCCGATTTTAATCAAATTTGATACACTCATAGACAAAGACATAAGAAACGATATTCAGAAGTTTCAAGGTTGCAGTTCTTACAATAGTGCAGAAAATCAATAATATATATATATATAAAAGGCAAGATGTTTGTGTGTGTGTGTTTGTTTATCTTTCTGTATGTCCATTATATAAATCCATAATTTTTATCCAATTCTTACCAAACTTCACACACATATTCTTTAGGCTGAGTCTGAGCTCCAGGACCATGGATTAGTTTTAAAACTTTCATTACATCCGAGCAACGCTGGGCTATACTGCTAGTATATAATACATCAATAAATATACATATACACACAAATATATAAATATCTTTTTGGTGTTAATAAAACAGTGCTCGGTATAATCTAACAGAGCTATTAAGTATTTATTAATAAATATACATATCCACAATCTATAACACAACTCACAGTTTCATGCACTATGCAATCATCATGTGCATATTATGAACTTGTGTATATGTGTGTGTATGTGTATATATATATCTAACATATCTTAACAATCCAGTATACTGTCTTTCTGTAAAAATTTTTCATAAGCTTGATCTTCAAAGAAGCGTGAATAAAAGTGAAACATGTTAGACTGACATGTTTCCTAGCTTGTTTTTACTTTATTCTATCCCACACACACACACACACACACACACACACACATATATATATATATATATATATATGTGTGTGTGTGTGTGTGTGTGAGTGTAGGATTGAATAAAGTAAAAACAAGCTAGGAAACATGTCAGTCTAACATGTTTCACTTTTGTTAACGCTTCTTTGAAGATCAAGCTTATGAAAAATTTTTACAGAAAGACAGTATACTGGATTGTTAAGATACTTCTTATGCATATCGTATGTATGGAACCGGTTGTTTGTTAGCATGTATGTAAGCACATTAATACATATCATGTCTATTAAAATGATGGACAAGTTTTTGAATATATGTGTGAGAAATTGTTTGGATGATAAAGTATATGAATGTGTGTGTTTGTTAGTTGGCAGTCTGAGTTAATATTAGTGTGACTGAAATGTTCAATTAAATCATTGAAAATGTAGCAAAGATGTATTCATGCAGTTGTCAGGTTTTTTATTAAAGGTTGACAAAACAGTTCGGTTGTAATATATTTTGCAGTTAGAATCTTTAATTGAAGGTAGAAGTTGTTATTATTTCATTTATTTGTATTTATTATATATTATTATATAATATAATTTTATATATAATATATTCTTCTATATTATTGCTGCAGATACCATGAATCGAGCATGTTAGCAATGATGAGGTTTTGAAAAGGATAGTCACGAAAAGGAAACTGATAGTTAGCATCAGGAAAAGACAGCTGAAGTTTTTACATCATGCAACGAGGAATGAAGACTTGGAGAATCTAATACTCACAGGTCAGATAAAGAAGAAAGAGAGACAGGGGGAACTAGTGTGTAACATACTAGATGGGCTTGAGCAAGTGGTTGGTGGAGCGGAGTTTGGGTGGAGTAAGAGGAGAAAAGCATTTTAAGAATCACCAGGGATAGGAAGATGTGGAAGGCCATGATCGCCTACGTTCTGAAAGGACAGGGCACATAGAAGAAGAATGATGTATTATTTATAACCTTATTTTTATTAAAATATTTTCTTAATGAAATATTTAGAATATTATTTGGAATTAGTATTATTTCATTTACTTTTACGTATTGGTAGACATAAGTTAGATTCATGAAGAATGAACAAGTGTGTGGATGCAGTGTCTATAATATGGAGATGAAATAAATATTAGCACAAATATTTTTAGTATTATTGCATACTAATTAACAGATTTTAATTAGAAAGAAAATCTTGATTAAACTTTAATACCTTGTGGCTTTATGTAATTAAATGTGTTAATAATTTGTTTTAATTAAGAATCAAATCTCATGAAATGAAATAAAATAAAAAAAAATGTCGTTTCTTTTTGTTATTTCCTTTCTTCATCATAATTATTTTGTTTCTGATGTCAGGATAATTGAATTCTCTGAGCACGGTGAGGAGTTTATTTTGCCTCTTATCAGACATTAAAAGACAAAGTAGACATTGATATAGAAAAGATGAACACATTCTTTTACAAGTTTTAATCAGATTATACTTCTGTTTATCTATCAATTGTGATTTTATCGGATTTTTTAATATTTAGTTACCCAAAAGAAGTCCACTTTGATTCGACATATATAAAATAAAGAATTGATTAAAGTCCAATGGGTAATAATTCCTGTAGAATAAAAACAATTCATTCTTGTTAATATGTCCTTTATTCCCTTTAAATGGGTGGGGCAAGTCACTGCTCAATTTTTTTAATCAGTGATCTCTTTTTCTTTTAAGGATTATGACACTTCAATGCTTGAGTGAATATGGCTCTCCTCAATTTCTTGTGTTCTTTTATGCTTAATGTTTGACCTTTACACCCCACTATTTGAATTATTTAACCTGCCATGTCCTTTCAGAACTTGAGTGAATCGTGGCTCTCCACATTTTCCTGTATTCTGTTGCTCTAAGTGCAGTTGAATTCATTGCATTTACTGCGGTGCAAATACTCTCCAGAAAGATAATAATCTGTCACTTCTCCCTCCAGCTATGCGTTAAATAGCAGAACAGATTGCGTTCTATAGCCTTGTTTGGAGACCAGTCTACTACAGAAAGTAATGGCATTCGGCTGTGGATACGACTGCTTAAGTGTGTATCACGTATAGCACTTAACTGACTAGTATGGATAAAAGGATTAAATAACAGGACAGATTGTGTTCTATAGCCTTGATTGGTGACCAGTCTACCACAAAAAGTAATAGTAATCTACTATGGGAAAAATCTTCTGTTTAGTCAGTTATGTCTCTTTTAAGAGATGATCACCCAAGCATAGCCACGTATGGCACGTAACTGATTGGCTTCAGTAGCTTTGATCCTTTCCAGTCGTGCTTTGTTCATATGCTGCTTTTGATTCTTCTATGTGCTCTGTTTCTTCAGGAACTGAGTGATCATGACCTTCCACAGCGTCCAGGTTTTTGTTGTTCTCAGTAACTTGATTCTTCATTATCCCTCTTTGTGCTTGTTTTACCATCTATAGATGTCTTTTAATTATTTAATCTACCATGTCCCCTTTGAACATGAGTGATTATGGCTCTCACAACTTCCTTTTATTGCACTAATTACCTGTTACTCTTTATTCTTGTTTTGCTGTACACTTATATTTCATTTTAGTTCTTGTATAATAAGCAAAGCTTATAAAATATTTATCCCAGTTATGAATTTTTTTTTTATAATCGTGTTGCCTCAAGCAATGCATTTTACTGCCACTGTTGAGCTGGGGGTTACATTGGAGGTAAGTTGTGAGAAAGAGTGACAGGTTATAGGGGGTATCAGGAAGAGGGTAGGAGAAGGATGTGAATACTGGTAAGAGTGGAGTGGAAGGAGAAAGAAAGGAGCATGAGAGAGAGAGGATGCAAGTTAGTGAGATAGGCGATGACTATTGGCATTACATTTAAATTCTTGGAGATTGTAGCTTTTGGGAAAACAAATAAACAGAAGGGAATTCCACAGGCGGGAAGTGCGAGAAAAGAAGCTGCTGGAGAAGAATTTGCATTTACAATATTAAATTTCACAGTAAAAGGGTGGGACCTTATTGTTAATTTTGTGGCTCAAGTAAATTCATGTATAGGTGGTACCAGTGAGTTAAGTTCATCGGAGCAGAAGCAATGAAAATATTTGTAGAAGAGACACAGGGAAGCCACATTGCACTGGTGAGAAAATGACTGTGTCTGAGCTGCCAAGTCAGGATCGATCACATTACAGATTCTCTGTTGGATTTTGTCAAGGACCCCAAGGTGGATAGCAGAAGCACCCAATGAGATATGGCAGCAGTATTCAATACATGGGCGGATGGTAGATTTGTATATGTGCAGGGTTGTTTCAGATTACTAACATCCATTTTTTTATCAATTTGTCTTTCATCCTTTTTTTTTTTTTTTGCCCCACATCACTGATTAGAAAGAAAAAATACACATTAGAGGTTTATATTAAATGCCAATAAATTTCAAATATCCTTACATTTAGTTCTTAAAATTGTTATAAAGATCTCATTTGTTTGGTTGTGAACATATATATGTATAATGACTGGCCAATTGTATTTGAGGATACCCATCTACCAGGCCAGTTAGTTAATCTTCAATACAGACGCCTGCTTGGGCACGCTTATGTTTGTTCAACACCTGCAGAGCCCACCTGTGGTTTATGCAGCAACTATGCTGAGCAGACCTTAATTACTGTTTCTGGGAGATAACGTGTTATCTAGCATAAGAAACAGTCTGAACGAGGCCAGGATGCTCAAACACTTGGTCATGATGGTTTGTAACTTTGAGCTAGCACAACCATTGATGACACCTCAAAGGAAGCTGTCTACACAATTTCACTCATAAGGCTTGGATCAACCTGTGTTATGGGTTTCAGAGATTTTCGAAAGGTGCTGCATGCTGGGATTGCCTCCTCTAGCCCAATAACATCAGGAAGTTACCTTCTTGATAAATCAACCATGGTGAGATTTGACCCTGGGCTTCATGGTCAGAAAGTGAACATTCTAGCCACTTGGCCCTCTGTGTGTGTGTGTGTGTGTGTGTGTGTGTGTGTGTATATATATATATTTCATAGCTACTGTATTTCCTCCTCTGAAGGATTTTATCAAGGTAAATGTGTGTATTTCATTTTGATGCAAGCAGGTTTTAACAAACGTAACAGCTGACTTAGTCTTTCTTATCAACTCTCAATATGATAATGGTCTTGAATGACCAACCTTCTGGATCATTTTGCATTAAAGTAAACATCTTTCAGGATTTTATCCTTGAAACTATGTTTCTAATTTTCATCACCTCTGTATCTATACTGATGACACAACCATCTACTCCCATCTGAATATTAAGTCTGAGTGATTCAATAAGGTGAAAATGAAACTGCTCTCATCTGAATTGTCTGAAAGAACCCATTTTGCCTTCCACCAGCTAGGCTGATGCTAACCGACAGAAGAGGGACTAATTTGCACCTTTTCAGACTAACATTTACCACTGATATGAAGTGGAAAGATTATATTGAATCTGTGGTGATACAGACCTAGCAAAAGCGAGGAACCGGATGTTGGCTCTCTCACAACAAAAAGACAAATGAATAAAACTCATCGTATGCATCAGATTTCACGCAGATGTTTCAGTTGAAAAATAAAAATTAATCAAATATCAAATTTCCATTTTGCGAGCCTATGCGAATTTTATTTACCAGCCAATGGGAAGCCCGGAATCAAACACAAGCATGAAATTCAAAACAAGCTTTTGATCCAAAAAGTGGATATAAAAAGCGGAGACAAAAAGCATCGTCAGACAGAAGGACAGACAGGCTAGAGTAACCAGTGTCTCCCCTTGACTTAAGTCGAGCGGCTACTATGCTGGCCTCTTTCCTTCTCCCTGTCTCAAAAGCACTTATTGACCTCAGGAGTGACCTCTTCAAAGACATTCCATGCAAACCAACTTACTGACTTACTGACCTTAAAAGTGGCAACTTCAAAATGAACATTCATCACACTCCTAAGCTTTTTATCTTTTTCAGCATTATATTTTCCATGAACATTCTAACCTCTGTTGGATCTTTATTTCAAGTATTGCTTTAATTGTAAAACATTAATTGAAATGTATATATATATATATATATATATATATATATATATATATATAAAGGTTATTTTATACTCAAATTGCCTTTCTTGATTTTATAATCATTTTATGACTTATAGTGGGCTATCTTCCACAAGGCCAAATTCTGTTAACCTGCAACGGCATACAATTACCCTTCACTAGAATGGAATCCTACTACAACTAGAAAAGGAATAAATAAGATAAGATACCCCACTATAAATCAATTGTTAGTTTGCTTCTATTTGTATGGCTGATGCTGCCATCCAGGAAAGTGGTTCATTTCACCTTCTCAGACAAACATTTCCAACTGATAGAAAGTGGAAAGATTATATTGAAACAATTGTTTGTTAGCTTCCATTTTTCTGTTTGATGTTAACCCCTAGATGAGTGATTCATTGAAACTTCTCAGACAAACATTTCCAATTGACACAAAGTGGAAATATTCTATTGAATCAATTGTTTATTTCCACTTGTATGGCTGATGCTAACCTCCAGGAGAGTGACTCATTGCTCCTTCTCAGACTAATATTTTCATCTGATCTGAAGTGGAAAGATGGTATTGAGTTTATTATTTGTTAGCTGCTGGGGAAATTGGTTCTCTGTTTTTTATGTGACAATTTTCATCACCTGAATCTGAATCTATTTTAGAAAATTCATAAGTCTCCCATTTGTCCTTGTTTTGAATATTTCTGTTGCATCTGGTCTGGTGCTCTTGCTTTACATTTAGAGATTCCTTGTAAAATCCAAAGAAGAGAATGTATATATTATTGGTCTGGACCTGGCATCTTTCCTTGGTAATTTTTCTTAGTATTTTAAACTGAACTCTCATAAATAGATTGTTCTCATTCTGTTGTCCAAATTCACAGAAAATAACTTAAATCAGTTAAGAATCACCAGTTTTATTCACTTCTGTAATGCTTGTTCCTTTCTTCCATATAATGAGAGGATGTGACTTCTCATTCTTACCAGACAGAGATTGAACTCAAACTAACTAAATTCCTGAAAAATGCCAGCAGGCACAATGGCTGAAAGGTTGTCTCCTTAGCAACCAATATAATTAAGCTAGGCACATCATTCTAATAATTCTTTATCTAATAAAGTCGGTCCAGTTTTAATGCTGTACCAATTAAAATATCCCTTGGTGAAGTGTCTCTTTATTATGTGGCTGATCATGGCTCTCCATAACCTCTTTTTTTTCATTGTAGCTTTTAAAAATGTTTGTCCTCTTACTATATATCTCAGTCTATGTTCTACTATCGAATTACATAAACTCATTACGGAGGACACACAGTGTTTCCTTCTGCACTACTTGAATTATGCTTATACTAGTGTCACATTGTAACACTAGACCTCATATGATCACCCAAGTTAAGCAACATTGAGCCTGGTCAGACGGGTAAAAACTTGTGAATAAGTTTTTTTCTGCACTACTTGAATTATGCTTATACCACTATCACATTGTATTACTAGATCTGATATGATTATCAGAGTTAAGCAACATTGAGCCTTGTCAGATGGGTAACCCTTAGCGAATACCAGTTTTTCCTGCACTACTTTAATTGTGCTTATACTATTATCACATTTTAACACTAGATCTCATATGGTCATCAAAGTTAAGCAACACTGAGCCTGGTCAGACGGGTAACCACTTGTGAATACCATTATTTTTCCTATCATTTCACCCCATGGAAGATGGGCCCACCACTAGTGTGAAGGAGGTTACAGTCAGAGAAACAACTGGGTACAGTGGGTGTTGATAAAGGATAAAAGTTAAACAGGATTCAAGGAGACAGAAGATGGTAATTGACAATGATCTAAATTTTTAGAGATCGTAGCTATCAGGGAAGCAAGTAAATGGAAGGAAGCTATACAAGGGCTAAGTGTGAGAAAAAGAAACTGTTGGAGTAGAGGAGAGGTGTTACATTTGACTATTTCAGTGGTAAAAGGGTGAGACCTAGATGCCAATCTAGTAGCACTCATAAATTCCTGTTGGCACTATGGAAAAAAGCTCATCAGAGCAGTTGCTATGAAAATATTTGTAGAAAAGGCAGAGGTAAGCCATATCACATTGCTGAGAAAGTGACTGAAGTTGAGATGCCAGGTTAGGACCAATTATATTGCAGATCCAGGTCCTGTAAACATGAATGTGCAACGGTTGTAATAGAAAACAGCTCATAATTGAAAATCATATAGCTGAGTTCCAATTAAAGTTGTTTGTTATGTTCGCTTCTGTGCAAAAATCTTTGTGAAAGACATGAATTCACTTCTCGTCCCCATCTATGGTTTAATTAGTATGACTTTTATCAGTAAATCGTTATTTCTAAAAGAATTCTTACAATGCAAACATGTTTTCTGGCTTTGAATAATCACCAAAAGGTTGATAAGTTGTAAAAAACAAACCAATCAATCTGTCTCATTTGCATTGTACATCATATGGGTGTCAAATTCGCCACATTCTTTTTCTCATTTTTCTCTCTTTTTATGATTCTAATGTAGAGATTTCTAAAAACATCCTCTTGGAATAATTCTTGAGATGCATTTAGATCAATTTCAAGGCTTCCATAGACACCAGTAGGCAAATGTGATTGATTTCTAGAAAGATCTACTTTAATGATTCTTGCATGTAACTGATTTCTAGAAAGGTCTACTTGAAAGATGCACTTAGATCAACTTCAACACTTCCATAGGCACTGAGGGGAATGTATGTGACAGATTTCTAAAAATATCCTCTTTGGATGATTTTTGAGATGCACTTAAATCAACTTCAAAGCTTCCATAGTCACAGGAGGTATACATGACTAATTTCTAGAAATGTCTCCTTTGAATGATGCTTGAGATGTACTTAGGCCAACTTCCATAGTCACCTGTGGGTTAATGTGACTGATTTCTAGAAACATGTCTTCTTTTTCTTTTTTTTTTTTGTTTCACCCCAAGCAAGGTGGTATTGCCATGTAAGAGAAAAGTGCAAGTTGAAGCAGGATGAGAGCAAAGAGAAAGATGAACCAGTTTCTGGGAGTGTCGGAGAAAGGGCATGAGAAGGATGGGAATATCAGTGTGAAGACAGTAGTGAGGGTAGAGTGAGAAAGGAAAAGAACAAAGTACATGAGGTGATGGGGAAAAAGATGAGGGAAGGACTGGAGTCAAGTGGACAAGAGATGGGAATGGACATTGCATGTTCATTCTTATAGATTATAGCCGTCAGGGAAGCAAGTATACAGAAGGGAGTTCCACAGGCAGGAAGCTGCTGGAGTAGAAGTGATGGCTGCATTAAGTTGATCTTTTTTTTTCTTATAATCATATTGCCTAAGCAAGGCATTTTACTGCCACTGTTTTGCAGGGGGTTACATCGGAGTAAATTTATGAAAAAGAGTGACAGGTTATAGGGGGTGTCAGGAAGTGGATAACAGAAAGATGAGAATACTGATGAGAGTGGAGTGGACGGAGAAGGGAGCATGAGAGAGAGAGGATGCAGGTTAGTCAGATAGGAGATGACTATTGACTTTACATTTGAATTCTTGAAGATTGTAGCTGTTGGGGAGGCAAGTAAATGGAAGGGAATTCCACAGGCGAGAAGTGCGTGAAAACTATAAAAGGTTGGAACCTTGTTGTCAGTCTGGTTGCACGAGTAAATTCTTGTAGAGTGGGCATCAGTAAGATGTACTTAGGTCAACTTCAAGGCTCCCTTGGTCACCAGGTGTGTGTGTATGACCGATTTCTGGAAACATCTTTTAGAATTATTCTTGTGCAAAAATCAGTCTTAGTTGAAGCAAAATATAAATTTCTCATTCCATTACCTGTTGATGTTTGATCTGTACTTTGCGGAAAACAAACAACAGATCTGTAATCCATAAATGCTGGAACCACTAACTGATTAGTTTTCTATACCTAGCAAATATTTCGATGATCTCACTGTGCGCAAAATCTTGTAAAACAAGAAAATAACCATTTTCGATTATTTTCTAATGGTGGTATAAATAAAGAAAATTTTTTAAGCAATATCATTCATTGCTGCATCATTGGGACATCATATGTTTTTCAGGTAATGATAGCTTGATGGAGATCATCAGCATTGTTTTGAATTCAGAGTTGTTCGTATTTAATACGCTTGGTGTTGTTGACATTATTACTTCTGCTATAATTAATGAAGATTTTCAAATAAATTTAAGTGATTAAAAGACTGAGAAAAGATAATCTTTTCAAAAATGGAAACCATCCTGAACAAAATCAATGCATTGATAACAAAACAATATTTTTTTAATAGTGATTTCTTGACTGATCAAAGAGTGGAAGAGATATCTTGAGACACTCCCTTGGGGGTTTGAGTTGCCAAGAGATCATTGAGAGCATAAGACGAATCTGGGGAATGTTTTATATCCCAAATAAGGGGAACACTTTGTGTTCGTTGTTTGATATTGATGAGTGTTTTCTTTATCTTTTTTTAATTTGTCTCTTTTAAAAAAAGACGGAAAATAATGTGCTCACCGTGTTTGTAAAATAAAATATTCCTATATCTTGACATGCATACATAAAACAAACAATCTATGATTTCAGTTAAAAGAAAAATAAAATGCATCCTTGATAATGAAAAAAGTTTCAATAAATAAAACATTTGGACGAGCTTTATATAATTTATGTTATGAAAAGAAAAAAAAGATCATATTAAAAATAATATATAAACCTATGTAGGTCACTCTAATGTTCATATATTTTGGCTTTTAGATTTGTAGATGTTTTCCCAATGTCACTTTTCCTACATTGCAGGCTTTTT
Organism: Ascarosepion bandense; assembly: GCA_037127315.1. Classification (NCBI taxonomy): domain Eukaryota; kingdom Metazoa; phylum Mollusca; class Cephalopoda; order Sepiida; family Sepiidae; genus Ascarosepion; species Ascarosepion bandense. The sequence continues at coordinate 568,062 of JBBBDQ010001275.1, read as the reverse complement.
ATGACATAAATCCTGGTATCTGATGTTGTGTTGGATTTATTGTTTGTTTTTCATGAAGGCATTGTTGCGATGTTCTCACTTCTCAGAGCTTGGAGTGGAGTGAGAATATCATAGTGTTGCCTTTATGAAACTTCGAAGTTGGCATAACTCTGCTCAGTTGAGTGCCAAACTTCCCTGCATTATCTATCTATCTATCTCAGTCTGTTCATATCTATCTATCTATCTATCTATCTCAGTCTGTTCATATCTATCTATCTATCTCAGTCTGTTCATATCTATCTATCTATCTATCTCAGTCTGTTCATATCTATCTATCTATCTATCTCAGTCTGTTCATATCTATCTATCTATCTCAGTCTGTTCATATCTATCTATCTATCTATCTCAGTCTGTTCATATCTATCTATCTATCTATCTCAGTCTGTTCATATCTATCTATCTATCTATCTCAGTCTGTTCATATCTATCTATCTATCTCAGTCTGTTCATATCTATCTATCTATCTCAGTCTGTTCATATCTATCTATCTATCTCAGTCTGTTCATATCTATCTATCTATCTCAGTCTGTTCATATCTATCTATCTATCTCAGTCTGTTCATATCTATCTATCTATCTCAGTCTGTTCATATCTATCTATCTATCTCAGTCTGTTCATATCTATCTATCTATCTCAGTCTGTTCATATCTATCTATCTATCTCAGTCTGTTCATATCTATCTATCTATCTCAGTCTGTTCATATCTATCTATCTATCTCAGTCTGTTCATATCTATCTATCTATCTCAGTCTGTTCATATCTATCTATCTATCTCAGTCTGTTCATATCTATCTATCTATCTATCTCAGTCTGTTCATATCTATCTATCTATCTATCTCAGTCTGTTCATATCTATCTATCTATCTATCTCAGTCTGTTCATATCTATCTATCTATCTATCTCAGTCTGTTCATATCTATCTATCTATCTCAGTCTGTTCATATCTATCTATCTCAGTCTGTTCATATCTATCTATCTCAGTCTGTTCATATCTATCTATCTCAGTCTGTTCATATCTATCTATCTCATTCAGTTCATATCTATCTATCTATCTATCTATCTATCCCATTCTGTTCATATCTATCTATCTCATTCTGTTCATATCTATCTATCTATCTCATTCTGTTCATATCTGTCTATCTATCTCATTCTGTTCATATCTATCTATCTCATTCTGTTCATATCTATCTATCTCATTCTGTTCATATCTATCTATCTATCTCATTCTGTTCATATCTATCTATCTATCTCATTCTGTTCATATCTATCTATCTATCTCATTCTGTTCATATCTATCTATCTATCTCATTTGGTTCATATCTATCTATCTATCTCATTCGGTTCATATCTATCTATCTATCTCATTCGGTTCATATCTATCTATCTATCTCATTCGGTTCATATCTATCTATCTATCTCATTCGGTTCATATCTATCTATCTATCTCATTCGGTTCATATCTATCTATCTATCTCATTCGGTTCATATCTATCTATCTATCTCATTCGGTTCATATCTATCTATCTATCTCATTCGGTTCATATCTATCTATCTATCTCATTCGGTTCATATCTATCTATCTATCTCATTCGGTTCATATCTATCTATCTATCTCATTCGGTTCATATCTATCTATCTATCTCATTCGGTTCATATCTATCTATCTATCTCATTCGGTTCATATCTATCTATCTATCTCATTCGGTTCATATCTATCTATCTATCTCATTCGGTTCATATCTATCTATCTATCTCATTCGGTTCATATCTATCTATCTATCTCATTCGGTTCATATCTATCTATCTATCTCATTCTGTTCATATCTATCTGTCTATCTATCTATCTATCTTATTCTGTTCATATCTATCTGTCTATCTATCTATCTATCTCATTCTGTTCATATCTATCTGTCTATCTATCTATCTCATTCTGTTCATATCTATCTGTCTATCTATCTATCTCATTCTGTTCATATCTATCTGTCTATCTATCTATCTCATTCTGTTCATATCTATCTGTCTATCTATCTATCTCATTCTGTTCATATCTATCTATCTATCTATCTCATTCTGTTCATATCTATCTATCTATCTCATTCTGTTCATATCTGTCTATCTATCTCATTCTGTTCATATCTGTCTATCTATCTCATTCTGTTCATATCTGTCTATCTATCTCATTCTGTTCATATCTGTCTATCTATCTCATTCTGTTCATATCTGTCTATCTATCTCATTCTGTTCATATCTGTCTATCTATCTCATTCTGCTCATATCTGTCTATCAATCTCATTCTGTTCATATCTGTCTATCTATCTCATTCTGTTCATATCTATCTCATTCTGTTCATATCTATCTCATTCGGTTCATATCTATCTATCTATCTCATTCGGTTCATATCTATCTATCTATCTCATTCTGTTCATATCTATCTATCTATCTCATTCTGTTCATATCTATCTATCTCATTCTGTTCATATCTATCTATCTCATTCTGTTCATATCTATCTATCTCATTCTGTTCATATCTATCTATCTCATTCTGTTCATATCTATCTGTCTATCTATCTATCTATCTATCTATCTATCTCATTCTGTTCATATCTATCTGTCTATCTATCTATCTATCTATCTATCTCATTCTGTTCATATCTATCTGTCTATCTATCTATCTCATTCTGTTCATATCTATCTGTCTATCTCATTCTGTTCATATCTATCTGTCTATCTATCTATCTCATTCTGTTCATATCTATCTATCTATCTATCTATCTATCTCATTCTGTTCATATCTATCTATCTATCTATCTATCTATCTATCTATCTATCTATCTATCTTATTTTTAATAGATACTAGTATTTGAGTAGATATTCTGTTTTTAATTAAACAGTATATTTATTTCTACCGGCCTGATTATTTACGATAAATTTTGTAAGAAAATTTATAAACATAAATAATCAGGCCGGTAGAAATAAATATAGTGTTTGATTAAAAACAGAATATCTACTCAAATACGAGTATTGATTAAAAATATTGTTCAAAGAAATCATTTCAATATGTCAGTGATTACCTTGCACCCAAATTCTCATTCTTATGAATTGCAGACCAACTGCCAAATGTCGGCTAAAGAGGAAAAAAAATTGAACTATTTATTGAATAGAAAGTGAAATTACGTAAAAATTAGTTCAGAATTATTGAAGACATTTTTTTTATCCAACAAGGAATTCATATCATGACTGTTGTTTATTATTCATTTGTAGTATGGGACACTCTCCATGAAAGTAAAGAAAACATATTTTTATTAGGCAAAGGAAATTATGCAAGTTATTTTCAAATGTTCTGTATTCAAAGATTCTTCTTTTATATGCTGTGTCATGACAGAACTTAGGTAAACATAGCTCTCCACAGTTTCCTGGATTTTGTAGCTCTTCAGAAGTTTCTTTTTTTGTTTGCTATTTCTTCTAATTTAGTTTCTCCAAACCATTTACACAAGCTCATTCGGTGGATCATGCATTGCTTTCCTCTGTCTCTCTTGCTTTGAATTTATCCTCTTTCTTGATTATGTACTGAAGAAATTTCAGCGATCACATTCTGATTCTAAGTGTAAGCATACTTTTTATTCTCATTTTCCTTAAAACATTCTTGTTACTCACATGTTCAGTCCATGGTATTCTCAGCATCCTTCTGTAGAACCCCATTTCTGTTAGTTCAAGTCTCTTCTTCATTTGTGATGAGTTTGGTCATCATTCACAGTTATACTGGAGGACAAATGTTACATAAAATTCAGTATGTTTTTCTTTATTTATAACAAACTTTTCCTGTTTCTTAATACTCTGTTTAGCTTTCACAAGGCACCATTCACTATCCCAATACACATTTGGGTTTCTATTTGCTTTTTAATATTTAGCATAATTTTGTTGCTGAAAAATATACATTCTATCTTCTTACAATTGAAGTTTAAAGCAGTCTCAGTTAAAAAGGCAATGGGCTTCATTATGAATGATTTGAATAAGTTCTTATCTTGAGCAGTTCTTTTGCTGACAACCATACATTCTACTTTTTTAAATTGATATTTAAATTTGTCTCAGTTAAAATGCTATGAGATCCTTTATGAATAAGTTGAATCAAATAAGTTCTCATTTTGAGCATTTCTTTTGATGACAACTATACATTTTAGCTTCTTACAGTTGATGTTTAAAGCTGTCTCAGTTAAAATGGCAATGGGCTCCATTAAAGACATCTCAGTTAAAATGGCAATGGGCTCCATTAAAGACATCTCAGTTAAAATGGCAATGGAATCCATTAAAGCTGTTTTAGTTAAAATGGCAATGATCTCCATGAAAGCTTTTTTAGTTAAAATTGCAATGGGCTCCATTAAAGCTGTTTTAGTTAAAATGGCAATGGTCTCCATTAAAGCTGTCTTAGTTAAAATGGGCAACATTCTCCATTAATGCTGTCTTAGTAAAAATGGCCATAGGCTTTATTAAAGTTGTCTCAGTTAAAATTGCAATGGGCTCCATTAAAGCTGTTTTAGTTAAAATGGCAATGGGCTCCATTAAAGCTGTTTCAGTTAAAATGGAAGTGGGCAACATTAAAGCTGTTTCAGTTAAAATGGCAATGGGCTCCATTAAAACTGTTTTAGTTAAAATGGCAATGGGCTTCATTAAAGCTGTTTCAGTTAAAATGGCAATGATCTCCATTAAAGCTCCATTAGTCAAAATTGCAATGGGCTCCATTAAAGCTGTCTTAGTTAAAATGGCAATGGTCTCCATTAAAGCTGTCTTAGTTAAAGTGGCAATGGTCTCCATTAAAGCTGTCTTAGTTAAAGTGGCAATGGTCTCCATTAAAGCTGTCTTAGTTAAAGTGGCAATGGTCTCCATTAAAGCTGTCTTAGTTAAAGTGGCAATGGTCTCCATTAAAGCTGTCTTAGTTAAAGTGGCAATGGTCTCCATTAAAGCTGTTTTAGTTAAAATAGCAATGGTCTCCATGATGAATATTTTGAATAAAGTCAGTGAAATATTTTTTCTGAATGGTGAGGAATTTTGTTATAACTCAACCCATAATAAAATAGAAATTTCTAGAATAAAATGTAATAGAGGTAAAGAATATGGAAAGAAAGTCAAAATTTATTTTAGCAGCATATGTAAATGCAGTAAAGAATAGAAAGTACTGTAACTGAGTTGAAAAGAAATGAGAATGGATTAATGAAAAAAAAAGTACATTTGACAGAAATGGTAGATTAATAAGTATGTGACAAATTTGATCTTTGTTTGATGCAATTATTAGGTGAGTTTTGATCTGACATTGACACATTAGCAAAAACTTTATCAGTTTGACACAATTATTACATGAATTTTGATCTGATATAAACACATTGGCAGAAGTTCTATCAGTGTTTGATAGAATTATTAAGTGAGTTTAGTGATGATGTTGACACGTTAGCAGAAAATTTCTGAGTGCTTAGGTGAATTTTTGATTTGACATTGACACATCAGAAGAAACCTGATCAGTGGTTGACACAGTTATTAGATGAAATTTGATCAGAATTTTTATTAAGCTAATAATCACTCACCAAAAATTTATTTATTCTTACAATCCAAAATATGTTTCTTCAAATAACCCACAAAGAGTTGATAAACCATAAAAAAGTCAATAAGTTCTTTTTAAACATTTATTTTGCTGAAAAATATATATTTGTTGTCAGACTATCCCTTATTAACACTTGCTCTAATAGATGTATCTCTTTTTATATATATTCACCCAAAACAGTGAAGGTCCTGGGTATGACCTTAAACTACATCCGGCAGTCAGGCCTCTGATTGGGAGGTTGTGAGGAGCATGGAACCACCTCTTAATTGCTGTTGTTTCCAGGTTCACCCTGACCCAGAGTGGTAGCACCTGTTAGGGTCCCAGCTATGGGTAAATAGTTAATTTTTAAACTGGGGTCAAAATGCTATGAAAGTATTTACCAACAAAACTTTTTTGAATGAAAAATATTTCCAACAAAATCTTTTTTGAATAAAAAATGTGACCATCAAAACCTTTTTTGAATAAAAAATAACTGAGATTTAAAATAAAAGTATGCTTCCGGCCTTAAATGGTCTTTTAGAAAAAGACAAACAATCCCACTCCCTAAAAAATAAACAAAAACAATAAAACAAATAAACTAAATAAAACAAATCAAAACGATTTTCAGTATTAAATGACTCAATGAAAGTTGATATGCTGATTAAATGAACCAACCAACCAGCCAACCAATCAAAGAACCAACCAACCAACCAACCAATCAAAGAACCAACCAACCAGTCAACCAATCAAAGAACCAACCAACTAACTAACCAACCAACCAACCAACCAACCAAAACAGTGAGACTACAGTGGGTTACAATGATAGAAGATATTGGATATAGTAAATATTGAAAAAGGGATAACTGATGAATCGGATTGAAGAAGATAGAATCTGACAACTGATATCACATTCAATTTTTTTATACGAGATTTTAGCTATCAGGGAGGCAAGAAAAAGGGAAGTGATTTCCACAGGTGGGAAGTGTGAGAAAATAAAACTGAGTAAAAGTGGTGGTTACATTTAACTTTTTCAATAGTAAAAGGGTGGGAACTAGATGCCAATCTAGTATCATGCTTAAATTTATGTGGTCGGAGCACCAGGGGAAAAATGCTCATCAGAGCATTTGCCATGAAAATATGTATAGAAAAGACAGAGGGAAGCCATATCATGTCGGAAGGAATGTGACTGAAGTTGAGGTGCCAAGGCAAGACCAATTATATTGCAGATCCTTCTTTGGATTTTGTCAAGAACATTGAGATGTATTGCAGGAGTGCATGATATTTATATATTTTATTTTATTTTTTTATTTAAGGAATTAATGGATTTATCTTTCTATGACAACATTATTTTTTCTGATTTAAGTAATATGTTTTAGCATATGCATGTGTTTTATTTGATACCTTGCAGTGTAATACCTAACGTATCATATTTAAGTAACCATACTATATAAGAAATATATGTCAAGTAGATTGTCAATTTTAATCCCTCCAAAACTAAACTTCTCTTCATTAATCATCTTAGAGACCCTTCCCTGCCTTTTTCATGCATATCTATAAATCTACCATTCAAACATGCTTAGAATATTGATGCAACATATGGTCTGATGCTCCTGCTATTTAAGTTGAGCACTTTGATAAATTCCAGAGAAGAATCAGCAATATTATGCGTTCTGATCTGGCATCTCAGCTTCAGTTTCTTTTCCACCACCGTAAGGTTGTCTCGCTATATCTTTTCTGTAAATACTTTCATGGTAATTGTTCAGATGAGCTCTTTGCTATGGTACAATTTTCAATTTTAATCCCTTCAAAACTAAACTTCTCTTCATTAATCTGTAATAAAAAAAACCTACATTCTGATGAACTGAATTGAATAGAAAAATCATAGTTGATTCAGCAATTGTTTTAGATGAGAAATAGATTTAACTATTTTACATATGTAAAAATGTGCAAAATCACAAATGTTTTTTTATAAAGTTTTTAACTTAAATTTTTAAATCCTCTGAGGAGAACTTTTCTTTTTCTATTATCACGGCTGATGCCAATCTCCAAGAGAGTGACTTATTATGCCTTTTCAGACTAACATTCTCAGCTGACATGAAGTGGAAAGACTATATTGAATCCATTGCTAGGTCAGCTGCTAAGAAAGTTGCTTCATTGTGTCATACTAGACAATTCCATGAGAGTGAATCCTTGGGACATTTGAGGCTTACATTCTCAGTTGACATGAAGTGAAAAGACTATATTGAATCCATTGCTAGGTCAGCTGCTAAGAAAGTCGGTTCACTTTTTGTACAATGCAGTTTTTCTGTCCAGAATCTATCATGCATATCTACAAATCTACCATTCAAACATGCTTAGAATATTGATGCAACATATGGTCTGATGCTCCTGCTTTTCTTTCTTCTTGTTTTTCAGTCAAATTTGATTTTCAAAAATTTAAATGCAATTTCAAACGCTATCTTCTGTCTTAAACCTGTTCTTTTATTGTCCTCTCTCCTGAAGATTTCTTTTTTACATTTAGTAACCCATTATTTCATAGTGTCTTTTATTGCCTTGCTTGAGTTGAAGGGATTAAAAAATGTGTTTTCGAAATCCTTTCTTTATAATTGTAACCAATATTCTTATTATATGGTAGATTAAAGCATATGATACTTGCTTGCGGAACTCTCTTTAGAATTCTTGCTTTCCAGTCAATTTTAATCCTTAAAAATTTCATTTTCCATTGTTATTTTCTCTCTTCTTCATTTTTATTACTTTATTGTTTTCACTTCTTAATAATGTTTCCTTATATTTTTTCACTCTCAATAATCCCCAATGTCTCAGTGACTTTGTTGCCTTGCTTGAGGTGAAATAATTAAAACAATATATTACCAAACATATTAGATCTTCCCTTATATACCACACTCCCCTATTATTTGGCGGAGAAGATAATATTCAACTGATTATTTATTTATTCTTATGTTCTTTTTTTAGAATATTTTTTTATTATTTTTATTTGCAACCATAATTTAATTTATAATCATTTATATTTTATCGTGGCATCAACGGGAAGTGTTTAGGTGCGAATCTACTACTGACTGCCTAGATTATTGGTGTTTAAGTTGCTTCATATTTTGTGTGAGGAGATTCAGAAAAATGTGCACTCTATATAATAGGAAATTTATCTTCAGTCCCTCCCTCTATCTCTGTTGTTCCCTCTTTCCCTCTCTCTTCACAAACCCACACACACACATTTATATTCTAATTTCCAATATCAGCTGATTATGTTATCTTGGTTTCAACCTTTTGATATGATTGGATAATCATTTAATTAATTGAGTCAATGCTTTTTTGAATGCCTAACAAGAATTGTAGAATAGCAGAAAGTTCAAAATAAGAGAGGAGTTGGTTAAGATGAGCAAAATAATATTGTAAACACTTTCATCTGGGTTTGTATGAGCCCAAAATGTATTTTCTAAGTGTCTAATTCCGGACATTATTTCGGATCTTTAATTTAGCAAACTTTTTGTTCTAGAAATGACTTCTCTTTTCGACATAATCTGCAGACATCACCACCAATGCAAGGTCTCACACACACACACACACACACACACACATGATTCAATGACATTATTTCGGACCTTTCATTTAGCAAACTTTTTGTTCTGGAAATGACTTCTCTTTTCGACACAATCTGCAGACATCACCACCAATGCAAGGTCTCACACACACACACACACACACACACACACACAAACACATGATTCAAAGATGTAGTTACGTACATTTTTGTGTGGATGTAAGTAATTTTTTTCTGTAGACAGGGTATCAGTCATTTTTGTTTGTGGTGTGACTGAATCAGAGAAGTAAATGAATAACAAATGGCATCAAATTTACTGATGCCATTGATCAAATCAAAGTACGTTGTTGCCATGCCAACAGCATGATGTCATTGCTTCTTCGAGATATCTCATTACAGAATATGAAATCTGAGATTTCCATCTTCTCCCTTTCAAAGGAAACTGAATGCCTTTGTTTTTGAATTCTTATATTTTATTTTTGCTTTGCTTTTTCATTGTTCTCATGAGTTGTTACTTGAAAGCCAAATTAAAATTTATTTTTTATTCTATTATTCTACCGAGAGCCACTCAAGGTAGTGGATTACTGAAGGAGGTTTTTGTAAGAGTGTAAATGAAGTGCATGTTATGATGATTATAAGATAAAACACAGTTGACTTTAGGTTATGATCACGATGATTCTGTTCTAGGGATAAAATTTTTTAAGTGGAACTTCCTCATTACTAATGGAATACGAAAGAAACACATTGTGCAAATGGCATGGTAGGTTCTAAATAAAAAGCTCTAAACTGGAAAGCAAAGATTGAGCATCTGCTGCCTATATATGGTGACAGTACTCCATTTTTTGGCCTGACCTGGCTCTTGTAAATCTAGTGGATAGCAGGAGTGGTACAGGAAACATAATTTTTTCAGTCTCTTTATCAATGGATCATACCCTTCAAACTATCACCTTGTCAGCCACTTACAACTTTTTGGCAAAGTGTTTGAGGCTATTATCAATACTGAAAGGAATCAATATCTCACATCCAACAACTTATTTTCTGACAAGCAGTATGACCTCCTCTTTACCAGGTCTACCACTGATGTGCTAACTGCCATCACTAAATTCATATAACAAACTCTTGATAAAGATAACGAAGCTGAAGCTGTTGCTTTGGATATTTCAAATGCATTTGAGAGAGTTTGGTCCTTCTGTGTTTATTTATTGTTCCTGTCAAATCATAAAATGATGGTTATTCTGAATAGGTATGCAACCCCAAATCTTTTCATGTGAACGCAACTGTTCCTCGAGGCTCTACCCTTCCTGATATTCATCAATGAACTTGCTGACGTAATCAGTTCCCAAGTTGGCATCTATACAGATGACAACACATCTACTTCCATCTCATCATGATATCTGCCAGGGTTGATAAAGTAAACCTCGCTTTTGCTCTTGGAAAGGACCCCCAATCAGTGATGGATTGGAATAAGAAATGATTTGTAAATTTTAATGCTCCCAAAATAAAGATGCTCTTTTTTAACCACTAAAGAGATGCTTTCATACCCTCCATCAATGTGAATCACACTAGTCTTGCGCATTCTCTCAGCCGATCTTATCGTGGGTTGCTTATCTATTCCTTTTCTGGTTGTAGGGGGAGTTCGTTCTAGAGAAGGGTAGTTGTATATTGTTGCAGGTTAACGGAATTTGGCCTTGTTGTAGATAGCCCACTACAAGTCATAAAATGATTATAAATCAAGAAAGACAATTTGAGTAGAAAATATCATTTTATATATACACATATCAATTAATGTTTACAATTAAAGTAATAACTTGAACTATAGGTCCAACGAAGGTTAAAATGTTCTTGGCAAATAATAAGCTGAAAAAGAAGTAATGCTTAGGAATGTGGAGAGCGTGTAAGTGAGGAATATCTTTGATGTAGTCGCTCCTTAGGTCAGTAAGTAGTTTTGAGACAGGGGAGAAGGAAAGAGGCAAGCGTAGTCGCCGCTTGACTTAGGTCAAGGGGATATTGATTATGCTCTTCTCCTCAAGTTCTGCCTGCTGGGGTCTGTCTGTATCTGCTTTTTATATCTTTTTGGATCACAGCAGCTCATTTGGAATTTCACACTTGTATTTGGTTCTGGGCTTCCCATTGGCTGATAAATAAAATTCGTGTAGGCTCGTGAAATGGAAATTTAATATTTGATTAATTTTTATTATTCAACCGGAATATCTGCGCGGAGCTGGTGGCGCTCAATGACTTTTAGTCATTTGCCTTTTTGTTGTGAGAGAGCAAACATCTGGTCCATTGCTTTTGCTCGGTCGGTATCACCACAATCTCGAGTAAAAAGAATATATCGAATGAATAGCAACATCTTCTGCTAAGAGGGTTGTGTCGCTGCACTGAGCCAGGAAGTTTTTCTCTTCAGAATCCATCTTGCATATTTATAAACATACCATTCATCCATGCAGTGAATACTGGTGTTATATTTGGTCAGGTTCTTTTGTAATTCATCTCAGGGTAGTTAACAAAATCCAAAGAAGGATACACAATGTAATCCGTCCCAATTTGGAGGCTGACTTTCAGTCAATTTCTTACATTAGGATGTGACTTTCCTTTTCCACAAATGTTTTTGTGGTTACTGCTTTGACAAGCTTTATTTCTGGTGCCTTGCCCTCGTGAATTTATTTTTGCAACTAGATTGGCAAATAGGTCCCACCCTTTTACTGTCAAAATAGGAAATGTAACTTCCACTTCTTCACTCAGTTTCTTTTCTCCTACTTCCTGCCTGTGGCACTCCCTTCCCCATGTTTGCTTCACTGATAGCTACAATTTCAAAAAGTTTAAGTGCAACGTCAATTTTCATCTTCTATCTCCTTGACTCCCATGTCTTCTTTAACCTTTCGTCAACATGACCTGTACCATTTCCTTTTTCGTATCTGTTGTGGATCTGGGGTTAGACCCAACTAACACAACGTAAGGTAATCCAGTATAAACACAATATATTGTAGAAGAGGAATATTTACATGGAAGGTTAGTATAACGTCGTAACCAATACAGTTAGTTGAATACGAGAGAATGTGAGATTATAATGAGACATGAGACTTAGCAATGCGATAACCTCAGGATTAGATCTCCTGTAATAAACTGTAGTCCTCTTTTTGTAGTAGTATGACTACTACTATAAATAGTCTGTGGAAGAGTTCATCTTTAGAGTACTAGGGAAGGTGCCCCAACAGTTTCTCTCTTCCCTCTCCTCTCACAAGATCCTCCTGCACATGAGTGGCATTATTGCCTTGTTTGGGGTGAAACAATTATGAAAAAATATTTACGGGTTCATGATTTCTACTTGAAGTTTGGATTGATTTTAAACCCCAATAAGAATTCAGGACATGAGACTATATACTCTTTGGCAGATCATGTCTGTAAAATAGGAATAAGGTCTGAATGAGAAGCAAGCCTTGAGGAATGCCTGCATTGATCAATTGATTCTTAGTGAATTGGCTGTTAACAACTATCTTCATGGACTAGCAAGAACATATCTTAGAAAAATAAAACATTTCTTAGAACAATAAAAAATATTCTGTTTCCTTAGATATTCTAATTAATGTTGGATTTAAGCATTTTTTTAATAACTGTTTTCATTATTTACATTATTTGGACCGTTGTCCTCATCTTTGTTGGAATATTCACCTTCAATATCTGTCTATATTTCTGAGATGAGGTATTGTAATTATTTACACTATTTACATTGTTTGGACTGATGTCCTCATCTTTGTTGCCATATTCACCTTCAATATCTGCCTATATTTCTGAGATGAGGTATTGTAATTATTTACACTATTTACATTGTTTGGACTGTTGTCCTCATCTTTGTTGTCATATTCACCTTCAATATCTGTCTATATTTTTGCGATGAGGTATTGTAATTATTTACACTATTTACATTGTTCGGACTGTTGTCCTCATCTTTGTTGCCATATTCACCTTCAATATCTGTCTATATTTCTGAGATGAGGTATTGTAATTATTTACACTATTTATATTGTTTCGACTGTTGTCCTCATCTTTGTCGACATATTCACCTTCAATATCTGTCTATATTTCTGAGATGAGGTATTGTAATTATTTACACTATTTACATTGTTTGGACTGTTGTCCATCTTTATTGCCATATTCACCTTCAATATCTGTCTATATTTCTGAGATGAGGTATTGTAATTATTTCCACTATTTACATTGTTCGGACTGTTGTCCATCTTTATTGCCATATTAATGGTGTTTTGACCATTGTATGCTTTGACTTTCTTCAGGTAATTTGAATTTTGCACAAAGCCCTTTATTTTGATCACTGGGGTTGATCGTTCTCGTTCCATGAGTCATGTCACTTCTGGATGTTTCAGTTATTTTCATTTAACTCAACTCTCTAAGTTTTTTTTTTTTTTTGCCACTGCTCTCACCAGGTATTGAATTCACAACTCTTTAGGTCAAGTCACTAGATCTAGCCAATGCTTTTATCCACTGGACCATTTCTTTGAGGCGAGCAAAAACTTAGAGAGTTGTGTTAAATGGAGATAACTAAAACATTTGGAAATAGCATAATTTTCGGAACAGGAACAATCTACTCCAGTGATTGAAATAAAGAAGGTTCAGTTCAACTCTGATCATCTGAAAAAGATCAGTGTGTACAATGGCAGGAATGTATAAATATGACAATAAAATGATGACAACAGTCTGAACAGTAAATCCTCATCTCAGAAATATAGACAAGCTGTTTTCATATAAAAACTTTGAAACTCTCAAAGATTATGATGATATTTTGACTTTCTGAAATTATAATATATATTTATATCTTGTATATAAAAAAGTGCCAATTTATATTGACACATTTTCTTTTTCCATATATTGTGGCAATTTTGTTTAAAGTTCATCTTTTCTTAATTTCACATAAAAACCTGGAAATTTTCTGACTTTTATCCACAGGAAACTTGCCTGGTGGATTAACGTGTTGGTTTGTGAATTTGGTGAGTTCAATCCCTGGGCTTGGCAGTGTGGAAATAGCGCAAGCAATAACTGAGCAGTACTCAAATAAGAACTTGATGACATATCCCTATAATGGGCAGTTGAATGACAACCATCTATTTTTATAGATTAAATAAAGTTGAAATGAATTGTTTGAACATTAGTTTTTATCGATACTCGTATTTAAGTAGATATTCTGCTTTTTAATTAAACAGAATTATATATTTATATCTACTGGCCTGATTATTTAGGATAAATTTTTATTATGAAAATGTGTGTCATTTGGCAGGATTTGAACCTGCGACCCCTATCTACATAGGGGAAACTACCATTTGATCTGTTTTGTAATCATTTGATTTCTCCTATGTAGATAGGGGTCGCAGGTTCAAATCCTGTCAAATGACACACATTTTCGTAATAAAAATTTATTGTAAATAATCAGGCCGGTAGATATAAATATATAATTCTGTTTAATTAAAAAGCAGAATATCTACTTAAATACGAGTATCAATAAAAAATAATGTTCAAACAATTCATTTCAAATTGTCAGTTGTTTATAACCAAGTTTCGTTAAATCTTCGTTAATTTCCGTAACATGATGATTATCATCAATAATCAGGCCGGTAGAAATAAATATACAATACTGTTTGATTATAAACAGAATATCTACTTAAATATGAGTATCGATCAAAAATAATGTTCCAAACAAATCATTTCAAATTGTCAGTTGTTTATAACCAAGTTTCGTTAAAATTCATTAATTTCCGTAACATGTTTGCATTAAATAAGATGTTCACTTTGGAAGTGTTCTAGAGAACCACATACTGTGCCTCCTCGGCCTCGCTTTCTCAACTGACTTTAAATGGAATGACTACATTGAATCTATAGATGCATCTGCTGCTAGGACAGTTGGGTCAGAAATTTTTTATCATCAGAATCCATTTTGCACATTTTTAGCTCGACCATTCCCCCATGCATTGAATACTGTTGCTATATCTACCATCAATTTCCTGGCACCTGCTCTGGCGAACTTCTTTTTCTGGTCTGTCAATCATGTGAAATTAAGTGTCCTGTTAGATTGGCATCTAGGTCACACCCTTTTATTGTTGAAATTCTTCAATGAATCTCACTTCTACTACAATAGTTTCTTTTCTCACACTTTCCAACTGTAGAACACCCTTCCATTTACTTGTTTTCTGCAATCTCCAGAAATTAAAATGTAATATCAATTGCTATGTTTTTTCTTCTTGAATTCCATTCATCTTTTATGATTTCTTCAATAACCCCTGTACCCATTCTTTTCTCTAACTAAAATCCTCCTGTACATGATTTGCAGTCCCATCTTGTTTGGAGTGAAATAATTAAAAAAAAAAAAGATTCCTTGTACGTTACCTGAATCAACATAAAACTGTTTCAATATGAAGAACACAACAGCCAAAACTTTCAGATAACAACAAGGACAATTGTCCGCAATTAAATAAAGTAAATATAATTTAGGTATTTGATAAAAAAAGTATCGATTTGTGCTGATGCCTTATTTTTTCTCTATCAGTCAGTTAAGTGCCATATGTGATACACGCTCGGGCGATCAGGTCTGAAAAAGACATGACTGACTGAGCAGAAGACTTTCCAAGAGTAAATTGCCATTACTTTCTGTAGCCAACCAAGACTATAGAACCCAATCTATCCTGCTATTTAACCCATAGTTGAAGGGAGAAGTGACAGATTAATACCTTTCCCAGGGGTATTTATATGTAAGTAAATGCAACAAATTTAACTGGAATTTGAACTTGGCTCCTCGATTTCTTGTCCTGAGCTGATATCCACTGCACCACAAGGCATATCTTTTTACCTATATATTGGGACTATTTTGCCTCAGGTTGATATTTTCCTGTGTGCAGATAAAAAAAAAATTTGAAATTTTCCAACATATTTGAGAGGAATTTTCACTTTCAAAGATTACAGTTTAGAATTATAATTTAGATATAAGGTAAACAAGAAGGTGTCAGTTTAAACTGATGCCAGCAGGATATGGGTTTAAAAAAAAATAAAGAAACTTATGTCAAATTAGGATGTGCATGGTGGTGCAGTGGATATCGACTCAGAATGAGAAATCAGGGGGACGTGTTCAAATTCCAGTTGAATTCCTTGCGTTCACTTACACACAAATACCCTTCGAAAAAGGTATTAATCCATTACCTACTCCAGGATAATCTTCTGACCAGTCAGTCATGTTTCTTTTCAGACATGATCACCCAAATCGTGTATCACATATGGCACAACTGACTGATGTCAAATTGAAATTTTTATTATTATTTTACTCCAAGACAGGCAGGGCTGCTACTGGTGCATAGGGTGTTACAGTGAGAGACAAAACAAGGTACAGGGGGTGTCAAAGAAAGGATAAGAGATGGATAGAATCAAAGAGATAAAAGATTGACATTGCATTAAAACTTTTGAAGATTATAGCTATCAGGAAAGCAAGCAAACAAGAGGGAATTTCAGAGAGTGGAAGTGTGAGAAAAGAAACTGTTGGAAAATGCAGTTGCATTTAACTATTTGGCTAGTAAAAGGTTGAGACTTAGATGTTAGTTTCCTAGCATGCATAAATACATGTGATCGGGGCACCAGAGAATGAATCTTGTCAGAGACGTTGGCATAAAAATTCTTGTAGAACAGACAGAGGAAAGCCATGTCATCTCAATGAGAAAGTAAGTGATGATGGGCTGCCAAGTTGGGGTTGATTACATTGCAGATCCTCTTTTGAATTTTGTCAAGAACATTGAGATGAAGAGCAGGAGTACCTGACCAGATATAGCAATAGTATTCAATGCATGCATGAATGATCTAAATCTATCTATCTAAATCTAAACTTATTTATAAATGGAACTTTGTGTGTCTCTGTGTGTGTGTCCGTTACCTATAGACTCTGAAATGGCTGAACAGATTTTCTTGAAAATTCACACAGTTGTACTATAAGTGTCTGCAAGTGTTCTTAGCTAGGTTTTGTGTCGAGTTACCCCCGATAAATATTGAAAATCGATTATCGAAAAAATCGGGTTATAGAAGTAGTGGTCCGATTTTAATCAAATTTGATACACTCACAGAAAAAGACATAAGAAATGTTATTCAGAAGTTTCAAGGTTGCAGTTCTTACAATAGTGCAGAAAATCAATAATATATATATATATATATAAGGCAAGATGTTTGTGTGTGTGTTTGTTTATCTATCAGCCTGTATGTCTGTAATTTTTTCAGCCTTTTTATTTTAGATTTTGCTTTGTGTTTGGCTCTAAGTTGGTATAATTGTAGTTCTTAGTCTCAGCCATGATACCATTTACTCGAAGGACTTATTTAGCCTTCAAAATTCAGTTTACAATGAAAAAATCTTATTTGATATCGATACCAGGAAATCAAAATTTGACTTACATCCATTCATTTTTCTTTCAGTCTACGGTTTCGCTTTAACTGGAAACAACTATTGCTTTTTAGTCTTTCATGCCAACATCCAAACAGTCTGAGCTCCGGATACCATAGATTAGTTTTAAAGCTTTCTTTATACCCGAGCAATGCCGGGCTATACTGCTAGTAGATTTATAAATGTGCAAAATGGATTCTGACAAGAAAAACGTTTTGATCAGACACAGTGACTCAACCTTCCTAGCAGTAGATGCATCTATAGATTCAATATGGTCATTCAGTTTGAGATTGGTTGAGAGAGTGAGGCCAAAGAATTGCAGTCTGTTGTTCTGTTGGAGATGAGCGTCATCAGTGCTGATGTTGAATGAGAAATTTTCTCAATGATAGTTAAAGGAGAGCAGTATTGTTTTGGAGGCATTAAAATTTACAAACCATTTCTTACACTATTCAAAAACACATTGGAAATTCTTTCGAAGAATATCAGTCAGGTTTACTTTGTCAGCCTTGGCAGATTTCCTCTTGAAAAGGGAGCAAATGATGGCACTGTCTGCAAAGAGACCAACTTGGGAACTGATTACATCAGGAATATCATTGATGAAGGTCATAAATGATCTAGCACCTAGGATAGAGCCTTTGGAAACACTCACATTCAAACAATTTTGTTTGCTGTGTGGCAGAAGCAGAAATATCTTTGTAAAAAAATTGAGAGAAAGAGAGAAAGTTGTTAGTGACCTCCATTAAATATGTTTGAAATTATTGTTATACTCAGAGAAATCTATCTTATATCAGTTTTCTTTAAAGAAATTGAGCAGAAATTACATTTTCTATTTTTGCAAAGTGATTCATTAAACATCCCACTCATCTGAGTGGTATGCTAAAACTTTCGACATGTAAGTGGAAAATCTTCAGACAATTGTTGCTTTTATTAACCTCTGTAGAATAGTTGATGAGATGTATCCAAAGAAATGTTTTACTTTCTTGCATAAAAAAGTTACCCCAGTTCCAAATTATAAAAATTGAATGAAAATTCATATCTCAATCAAAAGCTTTTAAGGCTGAAAAATCAAAAGTTTTAAATAAATCGCTTGAAGACTGTCTTCTTACACAAATATTTAATGAGAAAGTGCTTTCCTGTGAATACAAGGTGTAAAGAAAAGTAAAAAATTAAAATTTTAATCATATAACTTTAGAGGTTGATTAAAATAGAATATTTAGAATTTGCAATCATGTAACTGTTGAGGTTTATTAAAAGAAAGACATCAGTTTTAAGATTTTTAATATCTGCCTATATTTCTGAGAAGTGGTATTGTAATTATTTACACTATTTACATTGTTTGGACTGTTGTCCTCATCTTTGTCGACATATTCACCTTCAATATCTGTCTATATTTCTGAGATGAGGTATTGTAATTATTTACACTATTTACATTGTTCGGACTGTTGTCCTCATCTTTGTCGCCATATTCACCTTCAATATCTGTCTATATTTATGAGATGAGATATTGTAATTATTTACACTATTTACATTGTTTGGACTGTTGTCCTCATCTTTGTTGCCATATTCACCTTCAACATCTGTCTATATTTCTGAGATGAGGTATTGTAATTATTTACACTGTTTACATTGTTTGGATTGTTGTCCTCATCTTTGTCGACATATTCACCTTCAATATCTGCCTATATTTCTGACTTAAGATATTGTAATTATTTATACTATTTACATTGTTTAGACTGTTGTCCTCATCTTTGTTGAAATGTTCACCTTCAATATCTGTCTATATTTCTGCGATGAGATATTATGATTATTTACGCCATTTACATTGTTCGGACTATCGTCCTTATCTTTGTTGCCATATTCACTTCTTCAATATCTGTCTATATTTCTGAGATGAGGTTTTGTAATTATTTACACTATTTATATTGTTTCGACTGTTGTCCTCATCTTTGTCGACATATTCACTTTCAACATCTGTCTATATTTCTGAGATGAGGTCTTGTAATTATTTACATTATTTACATTGTTCGGACTGTTGTCATCATCTTTTTTGTCATTTTTACAATGTTCTTGCCATTGTATGCTCCGACTTTTTCTGTAGAAGGTTGGAAAGTACACAAGTCGAAACATCATGAATAAGGCAATAAAAATGAGAAGAACCGTCTGAACAAATTATGTAAATAATTAAGATTTTCAGTTCTATAATTATATTCCATTTTACTAAGCATACATTAAGTGTGATACAAGGCTGAAAGTATGTAGCAACCAGTGAGGACCTAACTCACTAGTCATAATTGATCTTGTGAGCCAAGCTTGTTAACCCTTACACCATTTTGTAGTGCCTTTCTTGAGTGACTGAAGGGCTTGAAGGAAAAAAAATACTGACATTCTGAATTTGTCAATGGTGAGAAAATGAAAAACTTTCAAACTCTTAATTAGTAATCCTAAGCCCTAAATTTATTTATTTTAGTTTTTTGATCCTCACAGTATTCTTTAATCCTCACAAAATTCCTCCAACAATCTTTGATCCTCACAATATTCTTTAATCCTCACAAAATTCCTCCGACAATTTTTGATCCTCACAATATTCTTTAATCCTCACAAAATTCCTCCGACAATCTTTGATCCTCACGATATTCTTTAATCCTCACAAAATTCCTCCGACAATTTTTGATCCTCACAATATTCTTTAATCCTCACAAAATTCCTCCGACAATCTTTGATCCTCACGATATTCTTTAATCCTCACAAAATTCCTCCGACAATCTTTGATCCTCACGATATTCTTTAATCCTCACAAAATTCCTCCAACAATCTTTCATCCTCATGATATTCTTTAATCCTCACAAAATTCCTCCGACAATCTTTGATCCTCACGATATTGTTTAATCCTCACAAAATTCCTCCAACAATCTTTGATCCTCACGATATTCTTTAATCCTCACAAAATTCCTCCGACAATCTTTGATCCTCACGATATTCTTTAATCCTCACAAAATTCCTCCGACAATCTTTGATCCTCACGATATTCTTTAATCCTCACAAAATTCCTCCGACAATCTTTGATCCTCACGATATTCTTTAATCCTCATAAAATTTCTCCGACAATCTTTGATCCTCACGATATTCTTTAATTCTCACAAAATTCCTCCGACAATCTTTGATCCTCACGATATTCTTTAATCCTCACAAAATTCCTCCGACAATCTTTGATCCTTACGATATTCTTTAATTCTCACAAAATTCCTCCGACAATCTTTGATCCTCACGATATTCTTTAATCCTCACAAAATTCCTCCGACAATCTTTGATCCTCACGATATTCTTTAATCCTCACAAAATTCCTCCGACAATCTTTGATCCTCACGATATTCTTTAATCCTCACAAAATTCCTACGACAATCTTTGATCCTCACGATATTCTTTAATCCTCACAAAATTCCTCCGACAATCTTTCATCCTCACGATATTCTTTAATCCTCACAAAATTCCTCCAACAATCTTTGATCCTCACGATATTCTTTCTTTCTCATAAAATTCCTCCAACAATCTTTGATCCTCACGATATTCCTCTAATAATTCTGTAAACTTTTATCTTTTCATGCAAGTATCTTTTTTATGATTATTATATTTCCATTCCGACTGTTAGTTTACCAATGGATTTAATGTTCAACCTTACTTCATTTAATTTCATTATGGCTTCATTAAGATCACTAGCAATTCCACTAAAATATATTCAATATATTGATGAACGTGACATTATGGTTATTATAACATTTTCCTTCAGACTGATAGCAGAGTAATGGGTTTGTCACTGAATCATCTTGAAAAATGTCCCCAATGAACCCTCCCTCTGTCCTTTCTGAACTCGATAATTACGGCCACTCTGTTTCTTGTTTTCCTGCCCGCTGGAAGTTCTCTTCTGTGGTTCCTGTATTTAAGAACTCAGGGGAACTCTCTGACCCTTCTAATTATCACCCTATCAGTCTCCTACCAACTTTTTGCAAAGTGTTTGAGGCTATCATCAATGCTGAAATCGTTCAACATCTCACAGCACATAAACTATTCTCAAACAGACAGTATGGCTTCCGCTTTGCCAGGTCTACTGCCAATATGCTAACGACCATCACCAAGTACGTATACCAGGCCCTTGATAAAACCAGCAAAGCTTGAGCTGCTGCTCTGGATATCTAGAAAGCGTTTGATAGGGTATGGCACACTGGCCATCTGTGCAAGCTACAGGGTTATAGTATCACTGAACGCTTGTTTGGTTTGATACAATCTTTCCTATCAAATTGCACAATGAAGGTCGTCTTGAATGGGCATGCCTCCGTATCCTATCACACAAACATGGGTGTCCCTCAGGGCTCTATTCTAGGCTTGACACTCTTTCTGATCATCATAAATGATCTCCTTGACACGATCAAATCCCAAGTAGGCATCTACACTGATGACACCCCCATTTACTACGGTCTCAGTAAGAAATCTGGCAAGGAAGAGAAAGATAACCTTTCTGTGGATCTTGAGAAGCACACCCACTCTGTAGTAGGCTGGATAAGAAATTGCTTGTAAATGTTAATCCTTCTAAAAACATGCGGCTGTCAACCATCACAGGCAGTCTCTCCTGACTCCTATCAGCATGGACCGAGCAAGTCTCTCTGAAAGCAATACACTGCACCTGGTTTTTATTTTTGTCTGAATTTCTGGAATGAGGAGCAATCATTATTTACGATAATTATATTTCAACTATTGTCTTCATCTTTTTATTTCTGTCTGAATTTCTGGAATCAGGAGTAATCGTTATTTTCAACATTTATATTTGAACTATTGTCTTCATCTTTTCATTTCTATCTGAATTTCTGGAATCAGGAGTAATCATTATTTACAACATTTATATTTGGATTATTGTCCTCATCTTGTTTTTATTTATTTTAATTTCTGGGATTAGATGTTAACATTATATAAATTATTTATATGTGAACAATTTTCTATTTCTTTATTGTCGCTTTCACAATGTTTTGGACATTGTACCCTCCAGCCTTCCTTAGGTGTATACTGATCTGTGAAACCACAGGGAATTCTAAAATGAAGCATTTGTTTGATGTACAGAGATGCAAGAACACTTTATTTTTTAGATTAAATTATTTATGATATATATTCCTTCATATTCAATAATCTTCATTAGTCTTTCAACCAATGATTTTTTGTTAACTTTTCTCCTCTTTCAACTTCAACATGTCACAATTTTTACTACTGCCAAGACATCATCTTTGTTCAAATATTGATTTCCATTCTCATATATAGTCTTTAGTATAATGATAAACTACATCTGGTGTCAAGGCCTCTAATCAGAATTTTAGAGGCTTTCAAGAGTATGGAACCACCTCTTGATTGCTATTGTTCTAAGTTTCACCCTGAGCCAGTGTTGTTGCATTTGTTATAGTCCCAGGTATGAGCAATAGTGACCCCTCAAACAAAAATCTAATGCTATGAAAGTATAAAAATATATTTTTATAGTAAAAATACCAGCCATACATTTTTATTTTAAACATATGAACAATACGTATTTATTGTAAAATGACCAACAATCCATTTTATCTCTAGTAGAATGCATGCAATTGCATTTAAAATATATTTACTTGAAGCCATAAAATGAGATTTCATCATTAAATAACCTACAGAAATTGATATGCCACTAAACAAAATCAACCAACTACCCATTTTCATATTCATTTTTGTCAGTAATGGATGACAAGTTTTCTCTTGGATTAATAGCAGGTAAGGATAGGACTCATTCAATTAATTCAAGGTTTCAGAAAAAGTTTTATGGACAGTAGTTAGCGTAACAGAATATAAAGAAGCATTTTTTTGTATTTGAACAGTGTGATATGTTTTATCAATCAGTCAGTGAAGTGCCATATGTGATACATGTTTGAACGATCATGTCTCAAAAGCGACATGACTGACTCGGCAAATTTTTACACACTAGGTTGCTATTACTTTCTGCAGTTAGCTGGTTGCCGATCAAGACTATAGAAACCAATCTGTTTTGTTATTTAACCCATAGTTGGAATAATTAAGAGATGGATTAACATCTTTCTCAATAGCATTTGCATGTAAGTGAAGGCAATGAATTGAACTGGAATTTGAACTCGGCTCACCGATTTCTCTTTTCGATTTGATATCTATTGCACTATAATGCACCTATTATTATGAAATGTCTTATGTTCTTAAGCTACTTTTTATATGACATCTTCATCCAGTCATTTTTCTATGGGTAGGTATTTGAAGGCTATCACAATGCGTTTAATAAAATAAAGGAAGGTAAAGAAGGTGTTGTGTATTACCTAATTATTATTCATAAATATTTCAAGATCAAAGTCTCATCTTCAGAATGGTAGAAGAGCTTGATTTCATGTCTGTTCATGGACAAAACCTACCTATACACCTAATATAAACAATTTTTCAAGCAAATTATAAAACTCTACAATCAATTTTGTTGTCAGTAGGTCATCCAAATCATTAAATGTCTGAATGACAATTTTGCTTCTAAACTTTCAAATCTCATAATGCATTTCCAAAACTCACTTTTCTCTCATTTTTAGTCTGTCAGTTTTGTTTTTGAGAAAGTCTTTTTTAAAAATTGCCTCAGGTTTTGTTCATTTTTTTCTTTTCTACTTACAGGCCTGGAGACAGGACCGGAGAAGACTTAGACCTTATCTATTGTCGCTTGAAAGAAATTCAGGCCTTTGACAAGTTCCATCCTATGTTACTGCATCAGATATGCATTGTGGGATACTACGAGGATTTAGAGAAAGGAGTAACCTGTAAGTTTTCATATGATTTTCTTAGAAAACTAATCACATTCTAAAAAACAAAAATTTTATTTGTTTATTCTGTTTTAATTTTCAAATGAAATCTCGGAGAATTCATCAAAAATGTGTTTCCAAATGTTTAATTTAGATTAAAAATATGTTATTTAGATTTTTAAAAAAAAAGTTTGCACATGATGGGATGTCATTTTGTACCTCCATTTTAAATGCAAGTTCACAGAGATTACAGAACTCAACTGAAGCATTTCTGCTTTTTTCAAATTGCAATATTTTTCTGAAATAACTTGGAAGAGTTGAATGTTTTTAATGGGCTCTGAATTTGAAAACAAAAAAATATGTCATGTATAAATTTTGCCCTGCCTTTTTATTTTTGTACACATATTTTATACCAGTACCAACGTTTGATTTAGTGTGAGAAGATTTGATGAAAAAGAAGTGTTTGGGGATAACAAAAGTAAAAGAGAATTGCTTGTGGAACATTTCCAATTGAGGAATTTTTCAGCATGCAACTTGTTTTTTATTCACAAACAAAAGCTTAAAGTTTCCATCATTTTTTGGCATTTTGCTGCTTAATGGAATAAATAAGGTCAGTATTATGTTAGTTTGCCAGAGGAAGGAATTATCAGAAAAAAATATTAGTTATTGCAAACATTGTTTTCACTGTTTTTCACCTTTTATCCATTTAATCTCATTTTCATATATGCCTGTGTAACACAATGGTTTAGGTGCAGAAAACCAGCTGAAATTGCATTCAATTTCACAGCTTGGGGAAAAGTATCATCCAGAATGGGGCAAACTGGGAACTTTTGTATTTATTATCAACCAACCTGGAAAAAGGAAAAATTCTAAGTTCGAACCCGAGGAGTGAAACCTCTTTCACACAGGTGTGATATGGCAAATTTCTCACTGCTTCCATGGAAAGTGCTTGAACAAATTACATTTCTTGGTTCTGCTAGGTCTAACCATCACGACTACGACAATTAACAAACCACCTATATTTTCTCTAAATTTCATCAACAAGAGGTAAGTTCCACTCAAACATCTTCCTTACAAACCACTGTCCTGTGGAACAGACTCCCAAGAGAATGTTTTCCTAATCACTACAATCTTAACCTGTTCAAGTCTAGAGTTACACATTATCTTCCATTTTCTATCCATATAAATTAACTCTTAATGTAACCCTCTACTTTGAGTGGCCCCTGGGCCTTGTACAGTGTGATCCTTACTGTTTGGTGGTTCCACCTGCAAAATTTGATGCATGTTTGAGTCTAGTTTGAGGGCATATTTTATTAAGTTTACTTGAGTACAGAGACTGAAAGATGAAATAGTTTTTGAAATAAATGGATCATCTACTCAAATATTTGTATCCACAAAAATATTACCGGTAGTAATAAAATTATGCCAGATTATATATATATATATATATATATATATATATAATGTCTATTTACTTTTGTAATGCTCCATTTTCTAATTACTTTCTTGACGGTATCAACAAAAGTGGCATAGATTTTCCCTACCCAAGTACTTTCAATCACCTCTAAGATCATCCTACATCTGTATTATTTAGTGAAACATGTTTGTATGAAAATATCCTTCCTATATATATATATATATATATTTTATTCAAATACTTTAATCCGAAATGGAAAAGTAGGAAGGTAAATCCCAAGAACCTGATCCTAATTAATATTAAATTTTAATATTAAAAACTGATACAGGAGGAGAGCTCAATGGAATTAAAATTACGTTGCTGAGGAGACGTAAAATCTCTCTTAGGGATTTTATGTCGAAATATTCATTCAAAATTTTTGAATTTTGAAAATTTATTTTACTTTATATATATATATATATATATATATATATATAAGAGACGTGTGTTGTGGTACAGTCAGAACAAGAAATTGAACAGCCAAATTCGACTTTCAGTTGAATTTGTTGCATTCAAATACCTTTGGAAAAAAGTATGAATCCGTTGCTTCTCCCTCTAGCTATGGGTTAAGTAGCAGGATAGATTTGGTTCTATAGTCTTAGTTGTCAACCAGTCTACCACAGAAAGTAAAGACAACCTATTGCAGGAAAATGATCGTTCAAGCATATATCATGCATGGCACTTAATTGATACATATATAACGTCCTTAAATAAGTGCTCGCTGATCTTTCATAAAAAAATAATGTTTTATTTACAAAAATTAATAAAAAACATATCATTGAAAGTATTATCTATTGCTAGCCACTACTTTTTTTCATCTTTCTGGCAGCATTTGAATTCCACAACAGAAAAACAACACGTCTTCTGAGGCTAACCGCAAGTCAACCCATTTTTTGGCATCTTCATAAGAATGAAAGTGCTGCTCAGCCAGGCCATTGATCAAAAAATGATAGTCAGACGTGGCAATGTCTGGTGAATATGGCGGGTTGGGTTGGGCTTCCATTTAAGCATTTCCAAATAGGTTTTCACCCATTTTGCAACGTGTGGCCTCGCATTGTCATGTTAGACAATCACTTTGTCATGCCTCTGCTGGTATAGCAACCATTTTTTCTTCAGTTCTCAGCTCAAACACATCAACTGTAGTCAATAGTGATTTCCTGTGAGGGTTTTATTTGGTTTGAGGTGCTCATAATAAACTACGCCCAGCTAATCCGACCAGATGCAGAGGAGAAGCTTTGAACCTTTTATAATTGGCTTTTTCGCTGATGTATATGCATGGCTGGGCTTACCCCACAATCTTTTGCACTTAGAGTTATTGTAGGGTATCCACTTTTCATCACGGGCTATGATACAATGCCAAAACACTTTCCTTTTTTTACTGTTTACGCAGCTGTTCACGTGTCACAAGATGCCATTCGTGTCTCTTAGTTTCAGTTCATATGGCACCCAATCTCCTTGCTTTTGAATCATTCCTAATGCTTTTAAACATCTCAGAACTTTTGTGTGATCAACTTCTAATGGTTTTGCAAGTTCAGCTTGCACCTGACATGAGTCTTCATGAAGTAATTTATTTAATTCTTTGTCTTCAAATTTTTTTGGCGCATCAGGTTTTTTTTTTATCCTCAACATCAAAATCCCTATCTTTGAAGCATCTAAACCAAATCTCTGCATATTTTTTCAGCAGAGCAGGGTCACCGTAATTCTCAAAAAGAATTCTGTTTACTTCAGCTGCAGATTTCTTTTGAATAAAGTAGTTCAGTAAAATTCCCTTTGACACAAAATCAGACTTATTTAACTCTATGAAAAACAAAGTTTTTTACACTTCAGCAAAATGACATACACTGAATTTCAAGATTGCTCATAGTACTTCCTTATAAATGCATTACCATCAGAAACTATATGCATACAGTTCTGGAATGTCATCTGTTGGAAAACAGAGAGAATTTATTCAAGGTCCTAATACATATTTATATAGGATTAATGCAGAGAAGTTTGTCATTTAACTGAGCAGAGTCATGCCAACTTCAATGTTTCATGAAAACAGTGTTATGATGTCTTTACTTACCAGGGTTTAATTTTTCATCTGCTGTTGAGTTTCACAAATATAAATACACACAAGAACACGAGCACTTAACTATAAACAAAAAAGTTCTTTCAGCAGTCAAACAAACTAAAACATTAAGAAAAAGTTCAACTAAACACAATAAACACAGATCAACCTAAATGACAAGAAGAAACCAACTCATTACAAAGCAATTAAGCAGAAACCTATTCACATGCACAATAGAAAGCAATAAAAGGAAATCAACCACCTGCACAATAAAAAGAAAATAATACATTAAAGACGTCAACATAACAAAAGCAATCAAAAACAATTAACCACAAGTAGACCAAAACATCAAAATACCCCAAGATCCATGTAAATAAGTAAAACAACAAGGACTCAACTGTAATTTAGCTCTGACGAATGAAGACATCATGACGATGTCCTTACAAAACTTCGAAGTTGATAAAACTCTGCTCAGTTAAGTGACAAACTTCTCCACATTAATCCTGTTAACGCTCTATCCGTATTCCAATGTAGAGCAATTTACAGCAAAAAAACCTGCTTGCCAAAATATCTTTTTATTATTATAACACTGAAAAAACAGCAATGTAAGCATTATCATAACTGAGTACAATATATTTTATTCGCTTGTGCTGGTGCTTGTAAATGCTGTGAATTAACATGGCGTTGTAATCTGCAAATCACTGACCTTTTCATAGTATATCCAATCTAATTATTTAGGGAAAAGTGTTCCTGATAAATCCAAATTCGTAAATGATTACATTGGATATTCTGCGAGAAGGTCAATCATCTACTGATGACTACTCCATGTTAATATATATATATATAATTGATAAAATGAAAAAATAACAATATTGTCCCCCAGTAGAACTATCTCAGACTAATAATGTTTTTATTTAATAGAGTCTGCCTTATACGAATGAGTTATGGTTGGATGAAGAAAAATACGGGTCACAATTTGGCATAAAAAAACATATAAATTTACTTTCGAGAGTTTTGAAATGAATGTGCTTCTGGAAGCTAAATGCATCCCTTCAGAGTATTTTTCTCCTCTCTGCCATTGAAAGTGATATGTGGAATCATTCATTCAACATATCACTTTACCTCATAAAACTATTACTATTACTCAGTTAAGTGCCATACGTGATACACGCTTGGGTGATCATGTCTCAAAAGAGACATAACTGACTGGGCAGAAGATTCTCCCGCAGTAGGTTGCCATTGCTTTCTGCAGTAGACTGGTTGCCAATTAAGGCTATAGAACCCAATCTGTCCTGTTATTTGACTCATAGCTGGTGGGGGATCAGTCTATTACTTCATAGCAATAGAAAACCGATCCCCCACTTTATGCCCAGTAGAAGCCTTTAATCATGTTTCCAACTATTATATTCACTCAGTCAGTAGACTGGTTGCCGACCAAGGCTATAGAACCCAATCTGTCCTGTTATTTAATTCATAACTGGAAGGAAGAGATGAATTAATATCTTTCACAAGGGTATTTGCGCGTAAGTGAATGCAATTACTATTACTATGTTTGATAATAATAATAATAGTGTTAAAAGAATAAAGATAGAAAAGCACAGATATCAGCTAAATTAAACATCTACATACGCCAGACATCAAAGACCTAAATTTGAAGCTGAGCGTCCTTTGAAACATGGCAACATTTATACAAAAATGAGAGCATAGCGATGAATCTGGTCCTTGGACTGACTCTCTCTGATTTTTACACAAGTCTTGTAGGGAACGAAGTCTTCAATAATTCCACAAAGCTCCCCTATATACACTTTCTATATTGACAACATATTCACATTAAAAAACACCTTAAAAGAAAAAAATTAAAGGGACCTGTGAGAATAACTCTGTCGTACATTTTACTTACTGATTCAAATTTAACATTAAAATCACTTTCCTTACGATGTAGATGTCATTTTATCACCTCTCTTTACAAAAAAACCTACTTGTGTTTTCTTTACAAGATACAAAGTAACTGTTATCTAAAACCTGATTTATCGAGCCCAAGAAATTTTCTTTGGACATTTCTTTTTATAAGGAACTTACCAAGATTAAACAAAATCAAATCAGCAATAATTTCCCTCATCAATAAACAAATAGAATTTTCCTTGACAAATTTTGCAAAAAAATAACACGACACATAGCATCCTCTAAGTTCGGCACCAAAGACTACTGGCGACTCTGTAAAAGAGTACTTAACAAGAGCAAGTCCACAATACCCCCACTAATAAACAAATTTGCGGCCACGCTTGAAAAGGACCTCCAATCCGTAGTGGACTGGGGTAAGAAATGGCTTGTAAATTTTAATGCTTTTAAAACAAAGCTACTGTCAATTAACCCTCATAGACAATTGCACATACCTCCCATGAGCATGGACCAGGCTTGCCTCCCAGAGAGTAAAACACTATGCCTCCTTGGTCTCACACTTACAGCGGACCTCAAATGGAATGACTATATCAAATCCATTGCTAAATATGCTGCTATGAAAGTCGGTTCTTTGTGCAGAGCCCGGAAGTTTTTTCTGTCTGAATCTATCTTGCAAATATATAAATCTACTATCCGCCCGTGCATTGAATACTGCTGCCATATCTGGTCGAGTGCCCCTGCTATTCTCCTTGGGCTTCTCGACAAGGTGCAGTGGAGGGTCTGTAATGTGATCGACACCAGACCACCTGCAGTCTCTCTCTCTCTCACCGGCATGATGTGGCTTCCCTGTGTCTCTTCTATAAATACTTTCACGGTTTCTGCTCCAATGAACTTAGATCATTGCTGCCCCCTAGATACGAATAAAATTATATATATATATATATATATATATATATACATGTATTTATATATTTTCTAAACATATGCTGTTAAATATAAGAGACAATGAATGTCTATTTTGTTTAATCATGAGCCATTCTAAACATCATATTTTGGGCTTTAATTTCAGTTGAAAATAAAGACAAAAATTCTCCAACATTTGGATAATTTTTTATTAATTTGCTTCTAAGCTTTCGGCTCACATGAGCCATCTTCAGAGAGATTGTTTAAACTGAAATATTATAAAATCCACCATCACCGACGATTTTATTTTGTGTTGACATAAAACTCCGCTTGGCAACGGCAACAGTTACCAAAATTAACAAACGCAGTTCTCAGATTTGCAATGCAGTTCTATGATGTCACACCGCATGATAGCGTGAAATGACAACAAAACCATGTATTCAAATGCAATGTAACATGTTATGACCGGATTTTATTTTGTGTTGACATAAAATTCCTCTAAGCAACAGCTATAGTTAACAAAAATAACAAATGCTGTTCGCAAATTTGCAATGCAGTTATATATATATATATATATATAATGGTTGTTGAGTGATAAAATCTTCTGTACAATAAAGACTAAGGCTGAAGATGTTTCACATGAAATAGGCCGATACTTTTACTTAACCATGGAATAACATGTCCGTCTTAATTTTTACATACATATATATATATATATATATATAATGTAGTGAAGTTTTTCATTTAGCTGAGCAGAATTATTTCTGTCATGCCGAGTTCAAAGATTCATGAATACGTTATTGTGATGTCTTCACTTGTCAGGATTTTTTGTTTTCTGCTGTTGTTTCCCAATTTTTTGTATGTATATGAATTTTGGTATAATTTGACACCTTTGTATGTGAGTGATTCTTTTTTGCTTGATGAATTTGCAACTGGTTAATTACTTTTTACTTTGTTGACCTTCTTTTAGCATTCTTTTAGCATTCTTTTAGCATTCTTTTAGCATTCTTTTAAGTATATCCGCTTATATACTTTATCTTGAGTTGACCTCTTCTTATCATTTTGGGTAAACCTGTTTTTATTGTGTCACTATATATCGGTGGCAAAATGTTTTTAGCGGGCATATGTACTAACACAGTAAAAAAGTCAACCCAACATATAACTATATACAGTAGTGAGCATAAAGATCAGAATGATGTTAAGAAAAAGTCTAAATGTGAAATAACTTTTTATTTTAAAGCTTCAAAGAATATTTTATCAAGGACAAAAAAAGATATAAAAGTAAATAAAATAATTCCAAAATATAAAGTTCAATAAATTTATTTTGATAAAGTTATAAGAATAATTGCATAACATTAAAAGAAAAATAGATTATCAAAAACATCAGAACAATTAAATAAATCTATAAAATTTAATAATTATTTTGTATTATTAAAAATTTTTGGGGGGCCAGAATATAAAATCCAGTATTTTACTAAATTACACCGACTATTTACTGGCTCTTGTATTGTAAACATGGCAAAAAAATCTGTGACATCATTGGAACTTAGAAAACTGATAGTCAAGTTTCGTAATGAAGATAAACTCTCGATCGGTGATATTTTAAAGAGTGTGGGGAAATCTAAAAGTGTTATTCATAGTATTTTAAGAAAACTTGAGGAAACTGGGTCATGTGAAACCAATAACCCACCTGGCGGGCCTAGGAAAACTACTGCAAGGAAAGACAGATGGATTGGTAAAGAATAACAAAAGAGTTAATGCTAACCTTGGCATTAAAATATCAAGGCACACTATTTCACAAAGACTTAATAATATAAATCTGAACAGTTGAGTAGCCTCTATGAAGCCTTACATTTCTAAAAGGGATCAAATGAGCTGATTGAAATTTGCTACTGAACACATCATATGGACAGAAGAACAGTGAGATTGTGTTCATTTCAGCAATGAGTTAAAGTTTAGCCTGTTCGGTTGTGAAGGGAGAAGGTTCTTTTGATGCAGTCTTAAGGAACAATATTTGCCTCAGTGCACTAAAAGTAGTGCTAAATTTGGAGGAGGAAGTGTGATGGTATTTGGCATGATTTCATCAACTGGTACAGGATCTCTTGTTCGGCTACACAGTAAAATTAATGCAACTGTATACAAAGAGATATTGAAGAAACGTTGTACGTAATTTGAGAACTGCAATTAATCAACCAGCTGTATTTATGCATGATAACCCGCCATGTCACACAGTAAAGTCTGTTAAGATGTTTCTATCTGAAGAGGATTTTGTTACTGTTATGGAGAGTCCTGCTCAAAACCAAGACATAAATCCTATTGAGAATGTTTAGAAGTTACTAAATGAACGAGATAAGGAAAAGAATCCAACAAACGTCAAAAACTATGGACTAATTTGAAAGGAGAATAGAAGAAAATATCTGTTAATTAACAAGACATTAATTTGCTCATGTAGCAAAGGATGTCAAGCTGTTATTGAAAGTAAAGGTTTTTCACATCAAGTACTCTATTTTCATTTAGATATGATGTATCCATTATAATAGTATGATTTTGTTAATCATTCTGATATTTTTGATCACCTGTTTTTTTCGAATGTTATGTAAGAGTTTAGTACTTGAAGGGCAAATACAAGAGATTATTTCTTCCATGCCACAAGAGGGACCCGTGAAATCTGTTGGCACAATTTCTGATGCTCATATCAAATTTTAAATAAAACCTCATACTAAATGCTTTCCTCTCATATCCTGCTCTTGTAAAAATTATAGTTAATAAATAAATTATAAATATTTTATAATGGGAAGTTACTTTTCAACCAAACTCTGAAATTTATAAAAAAGATTTTGTTTTCTAAATGAGTAATGTAGAAATTATATAGTTGGATTGAGAAGCAAAACCACTGCTATGCTGTCAGTTTGAGTCAATGTTATATTGATCCTAAAAAATGGGTTTTATACAGAGTAGAGGATATTTATGCAGATTTGCTTGTTTAATATTAGTGATATAGAATCAATTTTTCAAAGAATTCAGGTTTTGTATTTTGTTTTTTATTTTTTTTTTAACTATGAATATTTAATCAATATACAAAACATACATTTCGCAAAATTACTGAAGATTTTTTCTGTGTGAGCCATGTTGAAATTTTAATAAATTAGTATCAAAAGGCAGACCTGTTGCTATGTCATCAGTCTGAATAGAAATATTATCATAATAATCATAAGGTTACTTTCATTAATATATTGGACATATTTCAGTGAAATTGATAATGATTTTTTTTTTAAGTGAGCCCATAATGAAAATATATAATATAAGATTGAGAGGCAGACGCATTGATATGTCATCAGTCTGAATGCAAGGGTTACTTTTAACAATGAAAAATTTCATCAGAATATAATTTTATTTCTTGAACTAATAAGATTCATTGTAGCTCTTATTGTGATGATTTTTCAAGCCATTCTTCATGAAATTTGAACCAACAAAATGAAATGTGGTTTTCTTTCTTTCTTGGACTCATACCCAATTTAATGCAGTGGCAAAAGTTAATTGTGGTACAGTGGATATCGGCTCGAATTCGAACTTGGCTCGCCGGTTTCTCGTTCCGAGCCGATATCCACTGTACCACAACGCACAATTAAAAAATTTAATTGTTTCACCCTAAGCAAGGTGGGACTGCCACTGGTACATAAGAGAAAAGTGAAAGTTTAGGCAGGAGAAGAGCGAAGAGAAAGATGAACCAGTTACAGGGGGTGTTGGAGAAAGGGCAAGAAAAGGATGGGAATATCAGTGTGAAGAGAGTTGTGAGGGTAGAGTGAGAAAGGAAAAGAACAAAATACATGAAATGATAGAGAAAGGATGAGAGAAGGACTGGTGTCAAGTGGACAAGAGATGGGAATTGACATTGCATGTAAATTCTTGGAGATTATAGCCAACAGGGAAGCAAGTATACAGAAGGAAGTTCTACAGGCAGGAAGCTGCTGGAATAGAAGTGATGGCTGCATTAAGTTGATCTCAATGTAAAAGGGTGGGATCTTGTTGCTCGTCTCGTTGCTCAAGTAAATTCTTGTGGAGGGGGCGTCAGTGAGCTAAGCTCATTGGAGCAGAAGCCATAAAAATATTTGTAGAATAGAGAGAGGGAAGCCACATCCTTGCTGTTGAGAAAGTGTCTGGCGTTGCATAACCAATTACATTACAGATCCTCTTTTGGAGCCTGTCAAGAACCTTGAGATAAAAAGCAATGACACCTGACGAGATATGCCAGATGATGACTCCCAATGACAAACAGCGAGTTAATTTAAGAAGAAGTTTAATTGTTTTCCAGATGATACCATTGTATATTTTTTTCTGGCCATTACCACTGGGGTGGTCGGGTGTTTTTAATAGGTAAGCCTGTGTTTCTTTTGATAGAATGCCTACCAGGGTGGATATAACCCAGAAAGTCAGTTGGTGTAAAAAACTGGGTCAGACATTTTATTTCCATTAATGAATGTATATTTAGACAATGAAAAGCAAATGGAAATCAGGAATATTCATCCATAATGGTGAGGATATAAACATTACTTGAAATTTTCATAGGGTATCTTTAAAATCCATCTTTAGGCACTCATTTGGTTATGTAACTCTAATTAGAGTTCCATGTTTCATGCAAAAATTCTTGGCTTGAGTTCTGCACATTATCGACATGAAGAACTTACACCCATTCAGTCAGTTAAGTGCCATACGTGATACACGCTTGGGCGATCATGTCTCGAAAGAGACATGACTGACTAGGCAGAAGATTATCCTGCAGTAGTTTGCCATTACTTTCTGCAGTAGACTGGTTGCCGACCAAGGCTATAGAACCCAATCTGTCCTGCTATTTAACCCATAATTGGAAGGAAGAGACGGCTTAATACCTTTCCCGAGGGTATTTGCGCATAAGTGAATACAATGGATTCAACTCGAATTCGAACTCGGCTTGCAGGTTTCTCATTCCGAGCCAATATCCACTGTACCACAACGCACATTACTTCTATTAAAAAGGGTAGTCTCTTAGTCTGTACAAAATGAAGCATTCGTGTAATCCTGGATGGCTTAGTCCTTGATCAAGGCTGATGATACTGAGGCACAAAATGATTTCTCGTAAGTGTGTCAGTGTCTCAGGGGAACATTGTCTTTTTCAGTCTGATATCTTATTGAGTCGCTAAACCCAAACAGCTGAATTTGCCATTCTAAAATTTTATTGTTTCTAATTTTTGACCTCTTTTGTCTTGCAAGTCAGTGATTCTACTTCCTAACAGCTTGAATTATTGCTATTGCTTTTTTTTCATGGAAGAATAGTGCAGTTCGCTCTTCTGCAGGCTCCATGATTATATAAGTGTTAAGACCAAAAGGCCATAGAAAGATAACACGGACTCGGATATAAGGTTGAATAGAATATTTTTGGAAAATGTAGTACAAAGGTAAACGTGGACTGGAGAGTACTTTCTCTCGCAGGCGTCCTGACTCACTCATTCACTCACTCTGCGGCTACTCCTCAGTGACCCCACTCAGAGTTGGTAGCCAGTTATAAGGTGTGGACGAGTTCATTTGTAGGTAGGTCCCCACAATAATAAGCCACTGGTCTTCTTATCTGGTTTAGCATCACGCTCAACAACAAAGTGTCAGCCTCCATCTATGTTTTGCAGAGTGGCATTCTTCTGCTGTTTCTTTAGAGTTTTAAATGCTTTAAAAAGCTGTTGTGCTCCGTGACAAAGTCTTGGTTTTAACCAGTGGTTGATTATGTCAGGGAATTTTTGTATCCATTTAGTGTAGTATGCAAACATACCAACAGCTCTACTTAAAGGAATTTTGGGTTGTTGGCACAGGTAAGTCTTAGAATGGCTAACATCTTTCCGGGTCAGTTTTAATCATCCTATAATCAATCCTGTAGCCAAGGATATTAAGTGAAAATACAAAAGATACCGTTTTAGTTTCATTCATTGTAAGATTTTTAGCTCTGATGACTGTCAAGAATCTTTTAACGTTCCAGTCATGTTCTTCTTGGTTTGTGACTATTGTCAAGGGAAGGGAGGGAAAAGTGTCTCTTAATGTTTTTTCTTGGATAAGTTTGTCTATTTCTCGTTGAAAAATAGCCACACCATTCATGATACTAAATGGCACTCCAAAGTATTGAGATAGATTTCCATTAGCTTCAAAAGCAGAATTTTGTTTTTCCATTCTGCCTTAGGGTAATTTGGTGGGAGGCATTTCTCAGATCAAAGGTAGAAAAAACTGCCTTATGTGGCTAGTTTGCTTACAATCTCTTTGATATGTAGAAGAGAATAAGCATCAAGTTCTGTGAATTGGTTGATAGCCTGTGAGTAACCAATGCATAACCTCTTCTTATATTTATTAGTTAATGGGAGTGGGGGTCCCTCCCTTACATTAACCACCAGGGCCCACCAGGAGGATGAACTTGGTTTGATTATAGCTTGTTGTAGGAGCTTCTAAACTTGCTTTCTGATGAAATCCCTGCCATCTTTATAAAACTGAAAAGATTTTGTTGTGATTGATTTACAATTAGAAGAAAAGTGTGAAAAAAACAAAACAAAACAAATGTTCATGAACAGAAACAGCTGAAAGATCAAAAACTAGTTCATAGTTGGGCGTAATTGGATCCAGTTTAGTGTCCCCATATCTGATTTGAAGAGACTTACGTTGTTTCTAAAAATCCTGTCCTGCTATTAAGTCTTTAAAACTTTGACAGACTTGTAGCGTGTCTTGTTTATTTGTAGGTTGACAGTACAGAAACAAACAAGTCTGGGTGTTCATTGTGGTCAGAGCCATGGACATTTCTGTTGAGCGATCTGATTTCAATTGCAAATTTCAAAGTTACCTTCTCATTATTGAAAATTTCTGAGCTGCTCAAATCTAGTAATACTTTTAGCCCGTGATCATTAATGGACACTCTCGTGGTTGCAGGCCATAGACTTTGCAGAACTGATGCTTTTATAGTGCAAGGTTTGTTGCATCCATGACAGTGGTTGTGCTTATACTTTTAGATTTACACATTTCTGAATATCGTCTTATTTTTTTACAAGTGTAACTGGTGGACTCTCTCACCGGACATACATTTCTCTGGTTTAGTAGACCACCATAAAAGAAAAAAAATGTTTTCTTTTATTAAAAGTACAAAGTGATTTTTGTTTACTAAATAATGCAGCAGTCTGACTACTTAAGTTTTCTTCCCTTTGAATTTCTTTGGGCTCTGTAATAACAATGATAGTAGCAGCAGCAGTGACATAGTTTGTTAGCATGTTGTTATAGACATCTCAGTTTTTCTGCTTCAAATCTAGGGAAGAATCCTATCTATAGGTAGTTTACAAATCCAGGGTACCATTCTCATGTAGTCTCTGGCATATTATAGGCAAATCTAGATTTTTAATAAACGTGATCGTTTTGAAAGCACTGTTTTGCTTGGTTTTTGGAGTTCCCACAGGAATATATAGATTTTCTAGGATGTTAAAAGCTATCCTGTACATAGTACAGTCATCTATATATTTGTAAACTCTAAATGAAATGCAGCTAACAAGCAAACTTAATTTGTTAAGAGTTAATACCACTGCATTCTTCAAAGAAATTATTTAACTTTTCATCCAGTGTTTCCTTTCCTGCTGTGGAAGAGTTTTACGTCGAGGTCCAATTTCATTAATTTCAAAATTTTTCCCATGTTGTCAGATATGTGTGTTGGGGTGCAGTGGATATTGATTCAGAATGAGAAAGTGGAAAGCCGAGTTCGAATTCCGAGTTAAATTCCTTGTAACACTTACGTGCAAATACCCTTAGGAAAGGTATTAATCCGTCTTTCAGCTATGGGTTAAATAGCAGCACAGATTTGGTTTTATAGCCTTGGTTGGCAACCAGTCTACTGCAGGAAAGTAATGCTGACCTACTGTGAGAAAATTTTCTATTGATGACTTTAAAAGCTATCTTTGCTTTCTCATGGTAAGCAGGGAGTATGCCGTAGTCCAGGTGAATTCATTAACCAGGGAGTTCTTCAGTGGCTATCAATCATTATTATTACATAAGATATCAGTGGTTAATGAATACGTCAAGTAAGCCAAAGTACGTTAAATCCTTACTTCATTTTCATAAAAGATGAGACAGATTTATGGCAAAAACTGACTTATTCTTTACTACTACAATACACATCTTACTAATGGCATGTCACAAATTATTATGAGTCTTTTAGAAGAGTTATCAAGAACAGGATTGCATCATACACTGATGTGCCAAAAGTCATGGTATATATGCATAATATTACTAGCGACCTATCTCATCACTTTATAGGACTTCTTATAGCCTGGCATAGTGTGGCAAAATGACCTGATATCAACATCATTAGCAGTCAAAAGAACTTTGGAGATATGTTGAGCTATGCTGTCTTGACAGTTGTCCATGGCTCCTTGGTATTTATAAGAGCAGGACCTTGTGCATGGATAGACCTCTCTACTGTATACTATAAATGCTGGATGGGCTCATGTCAGGAGAATGTAGTGGCCACATTATTTATCAGAAGTCTCGAGAGTGGTGCTCAAACTAATTCCAGGGCCTGATAACATTTGAATTATCCTGTTGGAATAAGTCATCATTGTTGGGTACATATGGTTCATGAATGGATGTAAGTAGTCACAAAACAATTCAGTGTAATCACCATGTTTAAGCAGACCAGTGAACACTATGCAAAAAAATAAATTCACAGCATTAGAGAAACATTCAAAGCATGTAGAGGGCCTTGTCGACAACTTGGGTGTCATAACCTATTACTAACTTTAGACTAAAACTAATGAAACTTGATTCATCAGACCAGACCACATGTCCTCTATTGTCCAACTCATGATGTCATGGTCTTGGGTGAGTCTAGCTTTATGATTTTAAAGAAAACTGAAGTAGCCTGCTGGAGATTAGTTATAATATCATTAATATTAAATATGGTTGTGATTTCAGTTTGTGTCATTAGTATGTTTTTTTTAATCATTTCACCCCAAGCAAGGTAGGACTGCCACTGGTGTGCAGAAATTATCAATGTGAGAAAAAATAATTTGTCGAAGAAAGGCTAAGAAAAGGATAGGAATCAAGATAGAAGATGGCAATTGGCATTGCGTTTAAACTTTTGGAGATTGGGAAGCAAGCAAATGGAAGGGAGTTTCACGAACGAGAATTGTGAAAAAAGAAACTGTTACAGTAGAAGAGTTAGTTACATTTAATTGTTTCAACAGTACAAGGGGTGGGACCTAGGTGCCAATCCAGTAGCACATGTAAATACATGTGATTGGGGTATTTTTTTTTTTTTTTTTTTTAATCATCTCACCCCAAGCAAGGCATTCCACTGCCATTATTGCGCATGGGGCTACATAGGGGAAGGTAAAGAGAAGCAGTGGTTAGTTATAGGGAATGTCAGGAGGAAGGTGACAGATGAATAAGGATACCGAGGATGAGGGTTGGGCAGATGGGAAGAGTGTTTGATAAAATGGGAGCAGGTTAGTGTGTTAGGAGGTGTGTATTGACCTTACATTTAAACTCCTGGAGATTGTAGCCGTCGGGAAAGCAATCGTGTGGAAGGGAATTCCACAGTCGGGAAGTGCGAGGAAAGAAACTGTTGGAGTAGAAGTTACGGCTGCAAATTATTGGTTTCACTGTAAAAGGGTGGGATCTAGTTGCTAATGTAGTATCTCGTGCAAATTCGTATTTAGGGGGCACCAGTGATCTAAGTTCATCGGAACAGAAGCTATGAAAGTATTTATAGAAGAGACACAGGGAAGCCATGTCATGTCGGTGGGAGAGAGACTGCAGGCGGTCTGCCAAGTCTGTATCTATCACAGACCCTCCTCTGAACCTTATCAAGAAGCCCGAGGAGAATAGCAGGGGCACCCGACCAGATATGGCAGCAGTATTCAATGCACGGGAGGATGGTAGATTTATATATGTGCAGGAAAGAAGCTTGTCAGAGCAGTTTCCATGAAAATACTTGTAGAAAAGACAGAGGGAAGCCACATCATGTTGGCGAGGAAGTGACTGAAGGTGGTCTGCTAAGTCTGGCTTGATTACATTGCAGTTCCTCTTTTGATAACAGTAGTCACTTCTGGTCATGACAATTCAGCAAAGGTACGTCCCATCCCTCTGGAAGATGCTATTATATTCGGACTTTTGTGTTCACTAACTTTTTTTTTTTATAATCATTTCACCCCGAGCAAGGCGGGAACACCACTGATGTGCAGGGGGTTACATAAATGTAAAAAGATTAACTAGAAAAGAGTGAGGAGTACAAACTAGTTAGAAAGGAACAATAGAAAGCTGAGAAAGCAGGTGCGATGACAGACACATAGGTGGAGAGAAAGGGAAAGTTGTACAGGGGAGGGGAGAGAGCTAGAGGCCAGTGGTTAGTAGATGAGTATTAACTTTGCATTTAAATTTCTGGAGGTTGTAGCCATCAGGAAAGCAAGAATACGGGAGTAAGTTCCACAGGCGGGAAGTGCGAGAGAGGAAGCTGCAGGGGTAGAATTGTCGTCTGCATTTGGCTAACCTGACTGTGAATGGGTGGGACCCAGTTGCCAGTCTGGTTGCACGAGTAAACACCTGTTGAGGAGGCATCAGTGACTTAAACTCATCCGAGCAGAAGCAATGAATCAAAGTAAAACTGATATAGATCTAGGTATTTTCATGATGACATATTATGATGCTACGTACATACTGCTAATCCTTGACTATTGGTACATCAGTTGATATACATAGGTTTTTTTAGTCATCTAATCTTATTTATATATCAGGAATAAATTTATTAAGGTTATTTAAACAAAGAAACTCCTTGACAGTAGTCAAGGAAAGCAAGAAGAAAAAACTAATTATTATTGATATAAAAAATACAGGCTGTATGGTTGTCAGCAAGAGAATCAAGCCTTGATAGAAACAACAAATCGAAGAGATTAAAATCAAGCAAGTAGAGAAATGTAACTACATGGGAAGTGTTTTCGCAGATAATTAGAGAAAATGACACAGAAATTTGAATACACATTGGAAGAGCAAAAGATGCCTTACAAAAGCTAAGCAAAAGAAAGTTTTGTTTGAAACAAAGGAAAGTGTCCTGCACTGCTATATAATATCAGTTTTTCTATATGGCAATGAATGCTAGGCAATTTCCTCACAGATGAAGAGGAGACTTGAGGAAACTGACTCGTGGTTCTATGAAAGGATGTTGAGAATACAAAGAAAAGAGGGCTGAACTGCTGTGTAATATTAATCCTTCTATATGGCAGAGAATGCTGGACAATTTCCTCACATATGAAAATGAGACTTGATGTAATAAAGATGTGATTCTACAGAAATATGCTGAGAATACCATGGCTGGAGTATGTGAGTAATAAGGAAGTTTTATGGAAATTAGAAACAAAAATACTATCTGAAAGAGACAGCTGAAATTTGTGTCATATAAGAAGGAAAGAGGTCTTAGAGAATTGGACACTGTCAGGATATATTGAAGGCAAGTGAGAAATATTGAGTTTGTCATGGCACCATGGGTTTGGTCACTTGCTCACTACTTTAAAATGCTCCCATTGTGCCTTTCTTATGGATATTTTCATAGTTATTGTTCTGATGAACTTTGCTCATTGGTACCTCAACTTCACAAATTTAAGCACATTACTAGAGTAGCAGTTAGGTCTCATTTCACTGTTGAAATCGCTAGTTGTAACTGTAAGTTTTCTTCTAATAGTTTCTTCACTGCCACTGTTTGCCTCTGGAATCCTCTTTCATCTACTTGCTTTCCTGTTAGCTATAATCTTCAAAACTTTAAATTCCATTATGGCTGTAATTTTCTGTCTTGAAACTTGAAATTGTCAGCAAAATATCTTCACAAATGTTATGACATAATTGCTCTCATTCTATTGGTCCAGAATAATCATGTGATTAAATATCAAAAGACATCCTATAATTCTCTAAAAATCATTAAGGCAAATATCTAATTATTTTCATCTGATGGTTACAAAATCTCTAATATTCTTCAAATTCATAAACTTTTTTAAAAATTTGGTTTGGTTTTTCTCTTGTTTGGGACAAACTCCTAATCGTTGAATAGATTTCTTTTCTGTGTTTTTTTTTTTCATGTTAAATATTTAAAATTGTTTTTTTTCTTCAGTTTTTCAATATTGGAAGTAAATGTTTGAAATTTCTTCATCAAGCCTCAATATTATGCATGAAAATCAGATATCAGAGGGTTTTTTTCTTTTTTCATTTTAAAATTATGTCACTCTGACCTAAAGCTTTCAGAAGACACCGTCATTTGAGTGTGTAGGATGATACTTTCTGATTAGATTGCAATGATGATCTGTGTGGAATAAACAGACGTTAATTTTACATTAGTAAAAAAATTTAAACTTGTGATTCAAGAAAATTATTCTTTTTTGATTGGCTGCTGTGAAATTGTGATTCTATTTTCATAGTTACTCCAAATAAAAAGAAAAGGTTTATCAAATCTATAAAATTGACTTTTTTCTGCTTATGATTTACACTTACAAGTCAGAAAGTGCAGGTCATTTCTGAGAAAATTTTGCATGTATAATTGTCAAACATTTTACAGTCTGATTTGTTTTTGATATTTTTGTGAAGTCACATATACTAGAAACAATGTCTTCAAAGAATGGTGTCAGACCTTTCTCCCCTCATGCTTATTATATAACCATATATATATATATATATATATATATATATATATATATATATAATTATACAGTTATGAATTAATTGTACATTGCGACATGTAAATTTCTATGTTTTGAGATAGACTCTCATCATCAGGCAATGTTGCTGTTGGTTGTGCAGATGATGAGTCCTATTCACCTGGAATTATATATATATATATATATATATATATATATATATATATATACTGTATCAAGGCAGCAGATAATTTTCTAAACATTTTCTGAAATTAAAGCCAAAATACGATGTTTAGAAAGGCTCATGATTAAACATAATAGATATTCATTGTCTCTTATATTTAACAGTATATGTTTAGAAAATGATCTGCTGCCTCAATACACTATATATATATATATATATATATATATACACTTTTTACATCATGTGATCCCAGCAACTGGATTTTTCTAATTACATCAAAACAAGGTTGACTATGTTCTCTGGTGATCCGTGTTCCAACTCAAATATTGGCAGTGACACTTTATTCATGTATTACAGTTAAATAATAGAATATAAAAGATGAAAAACAAAATCATATTGATTTTTAAGTTTTTAAATATGGACAAGAATTTATACTATTTGGTAAACTTTCTAACAGACAATGAAAAATGTAACATAGAAATCCAAAAATATATTTGAGTGGTGAAAGATGCTTCCCAGGAACCAAGCAAAATATTAAGAACCAGGAAAATTTTATTAGAAACAAAAAAAAGAGTATTGAGCTGTTGCATAATACCTAATTTTGTACATTACAAGAAAAAAAGTTGCCTTCCAGAAAATAAACAAATTATTAAGAAACAAATGGGAAAGTGCTCAGCATATAGGTAACGTCAAGCCTCCTATATGGCAATAAATGCTGGACAAGTCAACAGAGATTACACTCTGCAGAAGGATACTGAGAATTACACAGAGTGTACAATCAACAAGGAAGTTTTGAAGGAAAATGGAATCATAAAGTAGACTTCTGCTTAGGATCAGAAAGTGACAATTTAAACTTCTGGAACTTATGAGAAAAGAAGTCTGAGAAGATCAA
Source organism: Ascarosepion bandense (assembly GCA_037127315.1). Lineage (NCBI taxonomy): Eukaryota > Metazoa > Mollusca > Cephalopoda > Sepiida > Sepiidae > Ascarosepion > Ascarosepion bandense. The sequence goes on along the minus strand of JBBBDQ010001275.1, from coordinate 523,624 downwards.
CACTCACAAGCTTGCATAAATAGATAGCTCAACAAGGAGGGATAGTAAAGGGACAAATATTTCTTAGCTACAAAGGAGAGGAATTTGTAGAGAGCCATGTTCAGCAATGGGATGAAGGAAAAAAGCGCATAAATATCTAAGAAAACCTTTTTATTCTTCTGTCAGCATGGCTGATGCTAACCTTCAAGGGAGTGTTGTATTGAGACATTTCCGACTAACATTTCTTTTGCTCATGAATTGGAAAGATTATATTGAATCGATTGCTTGGTCAGAAAAGTTGGTTCACTGTGTAATGCTAGAAAATTTTTCTTGCCAGAATCTATCTTAAATATTTATAATCTTACTACCATTCATCCTTGTTTTAATATTATTGTCATATCTGGTTTGGTACTCCTGATATATATTTAGATACTTGATAAAATGCTGTAAAGAATTTGCAGTGTTATAGTCCTGACCTGGCATCTCAGCTACAGTCTTTCCTACCACTATAATTTAGCTTCCCTGCGCCTTTTCTATAAATACTTTCGTGATGAACATTCCTTTATGGTATGCAGATTTCATGAATATAAGCACAGTACTAGATTAGCAACAAGGTTTCATCATTTTACTGTTGAAATGGCGAGAATTAAGCCTGAGTTCTGTGCTAACACTTTTTTCTGTAGCACTTTTCGCTTGTGGGACTCTCTTCTGGCTTCTTACACCCCAATCAACTTTGATTTTCAAAAGTTTAAATGCAATGTCAATCTTTAACTTATTTCTTTTTAATTTCTGTTTTTTTCTTGTTCTTTCTCCTTAATAGTGTTGTTTTTTCTCATAATCTCTAACAATCAGTAACCTCTTTTATCTTAGTGCCTTGCTTGAAGTAAAATGATTAAAAAAGTCGATATACTGATATTATGGTGACTTTTGACAACTTAGACATTCTCTACCCCATAAATCTTTGCCATTTTTTCGTTGCCTATCAAAGGGAAAATAGGCTTATAGCTTCCATTTTCTTTTTCATTTGCAAATTGCAATTCCTTAGGACAACATTCATATGATTCATTTATCTTTGTAAGAAATTAGTAATTTTCCGTACATACTTGTATTTAGAATAAGGATGAGACAAAATTTCAAAACTTTTCTTGCTATAGAATTTGGAACCAGAATTTTGATGAAGATGTTTGGCAAATATGATATATTCAGGAAAGAGATTTGACAAAATACGACACAATTGATGAAGATGCTCAGCAGCCTTGACAATTTTGGGAAAGACATCAGAGTAATCAAGAATCTTTACTGGCAGAAAACTGCCTGCATACGGACAGGAAATGAGTTCAGCAGATATACAAAGATAGAAAAGGATGTAAGACAAGGGTGTGTCTTCTCACCAGATCTTTTCACCCAATACAGTGAGACAATTCTGAGAGTGCTAGAAATCCTGCCAGGATTTGTCATTGGCGGTCGCAATCTGAACAGTATAAGATAAGCAGATGATACAGTGCTGATAGCAGACACAGAAAGTAAACTACAAGACCTCCCACAGGAAGAATTTAAAGTAAGTGAAAAGAAAGGGCTACTTATAAACTACAAGAAAACTGAATGCATTGTAATCAATAAAAAGAGTCGCCCAAAATGCTAAATTTAAGTAGAATAGACTAAAATCAAGCACGTGCAGAAATTTAAATACCTAGAAAATGTCTTAACAAAGAATGGAAAGTGTAACACTGAGATCCAAAGGCGTATTTGTATGGCCAAGGATGCATTCCAGAAGCTGAGTAGAGTATTGAGACAGGAAAAGAGAGAACTGGACGTTTATGTGATGTCTGTCCTTCAATATGGCAGCGAATATTGGACAATCTCATCAATGATGAAGAAAAGATTTAAATCACTGAAATCTGGTTCTACAGAAGGTTGCTGAGGATATCATGGATAGAACATGTAAGCAAAAACAAAGTTTTGGTGAGGATGGACACAAAAACAAAACTTAGACTTAATATCAGGAAAAACCAGCTGAAGTTTCTGGGATATATAGTAAGGAAAGAGGGTTTAAGAAACCTGATACTCATAGGGCGGATTGAAGGAAGGAGAGACAAGGGAAAACAATGCCGAACATACTTGTGGGACTTGAGTAGATGGATGGCAGAGAGAGGTTTCAGCAGGATAACAGAAAAAGGGCTTTTAAGAGCTACAAGGGATAGGGAAATGTGGAGGGCCATGATCACCTATTTGCTGAAGAGATATGGTACATAGAATAGGAAGAATTTGCTTACATATTTAAGATTTAATTGATGAAAACATTATTGGTTTGAGGACCTTTCAAAAAATGAAACCCATCACATTTTGTCATTCAGTTACCCATTTAAATGCAGGTTTTGTAGTCTAATAACATAGCCAATTCTCATTCAAAGTGATCTCAAATTTTAACAAATGTGTAAAAACTAAGTTGACTGTTTGGACTTAACTCAATGAGAATCTACCAGAAAGACAAATTGGGTGGGCCACTGATAAAGACGATGTGCCATTGATATTGGGAAGACCACCATGTTCATTTGACTTGACACTTTGTGATTTTTTTTTCTATGAAGCTACATGAAAGGACAAGTACAAGTCCCCAACTCTTTTTAGAAATCTAAAGGAACTTAAGCAGAGAATTACTAAGGTGCTCAAGAACATTTGGCTAAGGTTAATCACGACATGCCACAGCTTGTTTAGCAGGAGCAAGACTACCGACTTGACACGAGTTTTGTTACAGGTGGTGCTCATATTGAACATTTATGAAGTTTTGTGAAATTGGTTATCAAATCTACATTTCTTGAAATATCTTGTTTGAATTCTGAAAAATAACTTTTTTTTGGTCAACATGAAGTCTAAGTTTGTTTGCCTGGGAGACATAGTAACTCAGATATTCACATTTTAAAGGATGTCAGTTGTGTTTTTGGCACCGTGCTTTGATGCTATTCACTTTCAGAGTAACTATACCCAATATATTTCCCAACTTAAGAAAAATGAAGAAAACTCCAGCTCCACAAACTATATGCAATGGACTCTCCTGTCATAGACAACAAATGAGAGCTCAGTAAAATTAGGCGGTGCACAACCTTTATGGATATACATGTGTCCCCACAAGGCCTACAGATATTTTTTGCGAACTTTTTCTCAAATGGAACATGTTGAGCTATTTTGATTGAGTGGTTCAAGATCAGTTTCCATGGATGTACAGCAAATTCTACTGTACTGAATGCGACAAAGCCACAATGGCAGGTGAAAGACTATTATGGAGCGGAGCTGCATGCTGCCAACCTTCTTGAATATTGGCATGCAGATTAGAAGCAGGATGGGCACCAGCTTCTTTGCCCTAAGGCTTTTGTTTACTAGGAAGAAAAGGTGGTGCTGCATTGTTTCAGGGTGTCTTTGTAATGCGAGAGTGGCCTTCCAACTGACCTACTTGTTCGAAGCTTGCCAAAGAAAATAAAGAAAACGTAGGCTCTACAAACTATATATAATGAAGGAGGGCTCACGTATGCTTCTTATATGTAGATTTAATAAACCTGTTAATAAAATTTGAGGAATAAAGACAACATAATGATAATAATATTAACAATAAGATTGAAAATATTTATTATTTATTAGTCTTTTGACTAAATTGAAACACAAAGAGAAAGATTTTAAAGTGGCAATTTTCAACTGTGTCTTTTTTTTTTAAGAAGTCAAGGAATAAAGAAAGAGGTGGAACTAGCTTTCCTGAAAAATTTTGTTGTTAGAAATTTACACAGGAACCTCTAGCCAGCAGCATCCCCCAAAAGAGTGAGTCCCATGTCTTTGTTTATTCTTCATCTCATTAAAAAGAACACATGCATACCTGAAAATTTTGACTTTCTCATTCTGATTCAATTTAGTTAAATATAATAAAAATCCTCCATCTTATTTCCAATCATTTTCTTGTTTTTCATCCCTCAAATTTTATTAACTGGCTTTTTAAATCAACATATTTGTTCTCCCACTTTTACTAATTTCCAGCTTATTCTCATCAAATGCTAGTCAGTAAAGTTTTAATAAAACAAATACATATTTTCATTTTGTTTGTCGCACGTCTTACTTAGATAAACACGAAGGCAGTAATGAAGGACAAATAAAACTGATGAGAAAATCAGTATAAAAACTAGAATTTTGCATTAATCATTTTCATTCTGATCAGCCCGTTCAGTCAATCAAGTGCCATAGGTGATACACGCTTGTGTGATCATGTCTCAAAAGAGCAGAAGCTTTTCCCACAATAGGTTGCCATTACTTTCTGCAGTAGATTGATTGCTTAACCAAGGTTATAGAACTGAATCTGTATTGCTATTTGACCCATAGCTGGAGGAAGAAGAGACAGATTAATACCTTTCCCAAGATTATTTTCATCTAAGTGAATGCACCAAATTTGACTTGAATTTGAACTTGATTTCTTGTTCTGAGCTGATATCCACTATACCACCCACACACATTGCTTGTATAGAAGAAGGAAAGTGCGACACTGAAATCAAAGGCGTATTGTCATGGTCAAGGACACGTTCCAAAAGCTGATTAGAGTGTTGAAAGACAGGAAAATTTCATTGGAAATAAAGAAAAGACTACTGAACTGTTATATGATGTCTGTCTTTCAATTTTGCAGTAAATGCTGAACAGTCTCATCAAAGATGAAGAAGAGACTTGAAGCAGCTACAGTGGTTCTACAGAAGGATGTTGAGAGTAACCATGAACTGAATATGTGAGCAATGACATCCATCTGCTCAAGTACATCTTCCCTCCCTCTTCCCCTTTATCTGCCCTTGAGTATCATATTCCCCAAGCCCTCCTTGTTCATTACATGTCACAGAAACTGTCTCTTTCTGATGTTAAGTATCGGTTTCCTTTTTGTTTACATTCTTTGCAACATGTCATCTTTGCTCACATATTCGGTTCATGGCATCCTCAGCCTTTTTCAGATCTCACAGAGGATGGAAAGTATGACACTGAGATCCAAAAACATGTCGCAATGACAAATGACGCATTCAGAAAGCTGAGTTTGAACTGTTAAAGATTAAAATCCATGGTCCTGGAGCTCAGACTCTTTGGACGTTGGCATGAAAGACTAAAAAGCAATAGTTATTTCTAGTTGAAGCGAAACCGTAGACTGAAAGAAAAATGAATGGATGGAAGTCAAATTTTGATTTCCTGGTATCAATATCAAAGAAGTTTTTTTTTTGTCGTAAACTGAATTTTGAAGGCTAAATATGTCCTCTGAGTAAATGGTATCATGGCTGAGACTAAGAACTACAATTATACCTACTTAGAGCCAAACGCAAAGCAAAATCTAAAATAAAAGGGCTGAAAAAAATACAGACATACAGGCAGATAAACAGGCACACACACAAACATCTCGCCTTTTATATATATATATATATATATATATATTTTATCGATTTTCTGCACTATTGTAAGAACTGCAACCTTGAAACTTCTGAATGTTGTTTCTTGTGACTTTGTCTATAAGTGTATCAAATTTGATTAAAATTGGACCACTCCTTCTATAACCCGATTTTTTTCGATTATCGATTTTCGATATTTATCGGGGGGTACCTCGACACAAAACCTAGCTAAGAACACTCGCAGATGCTTATAGTACAACTGTGTAAATTTTCAAGAAAATCGGTTCGGCCATTTCAGAGTCAAAAGGTAACGGACACACACACACACACAGAGACAAAGTTCCATTTATAAGTAGATTTAGATAGATTTAGATTAGATTAGATAGATGTGTTGTGGTGCTGTGTATATCAGATTGGAATGAGAAGTCAGAGAGCTGAGTTCAAATTCCAGTTGAATTCATTGCATTCGCTTACATGCAAATATTCTTAGGAACGGTATTAATCTGGAACTTCTCCCTCCAACCAAGAGTTAAATAGCATGACAGATTAGGTTCTATAGCCTTGGTCGGCAACCAGTGTACTGCAGAAAGAAATGGCAACCTACTTCGGGAAAATCCTCTGCCCAGTCAGCCATGTTCCTTTCGAGACATGATTGCCCAAGCATGTATCATGTTTGACACTTAACTGACTGACTGATCCATATGGGAGTCTCTTCTTCAAAGTTGCAGTTCTTGACAGAAGGAAGCTGTGAACTTTGTTCTTGCATTTGGAATATGGAGGGTATGAAGATGATTTGACTTTGTGGAAGTGACATGGCATGTCCCAATTTGAAATGTCTGAACTCGCGGAATTAAAGAATGGAACACATCAGAACATTTGCCATGGTATTTGTGACCGTAGTAATAGGCTTGTGACATTGCCTCTGTGTGAAAGAGGCAACATAACTGTTTGGCATATCACATTTGTAACATGAGGACAGGCATTTTTAATGCAGCAGCTATGTGCAACACAGCGTCATTGTCTGTTGAAAATTGTCTCTAGAGCAGCCATCTTCCAAATATCACTTGTGTTACTTTATATAACAATTTTCGTTTTGTTGCACCAAATTAGGAATCATTTTTTTAATCTATTTTCTTCTTTCCTCACTGTTAGCACAATTCAGAGTTTCATGCACAATGAAAGTGATGTCATCATGATTTGTAAACTCCTGGTAGTGTCACTCTTGGGGGCAAATATCAAAGACATGAACCCAGACTAAGCAGAACAAACTCTAAAGATCCCAACAATGAAACAAGCATATAATAATTACAACAGATCAGGGCTACGCATGATGGACATGCTATAGAAGACGTTACTTGAAATTATAACAGTCAGCAACATTCCATTGCAATTAAATGACTGAATTCTGCGTATCTCATTCCATGTGTGCTGGAGAAGAAGTTCATGAAATCAAGGTTGCAGGTTGCTTCCTGACAAGTTGAAGTCCACCTTAAATTAATTCACATCATTGGCATTTTCTTCTGCTCTAATTGTCTTTCATCTCCAACCAACTCTTGCAAAGCTAGACGGCGAGATAAAATGAATGATGGGAGAAGGTTTTGGTGAAACTGGAAGCTCTTAGTTCTGGGCCTGCATGTTGGTGACAAATTTAGTCATCAATTCCCACCATCATAAAGGAAGTGATCAGAAAAGAAATTAAATTCTTGGATATGAGATAAAGTCGACAGTAAAATATTTTGAAAAAATACAGGAATATGGGCATTATTCCATCCTAACATTTTGCTGTGTTTATCAAAAATCAAATATTAGCTTCTTGTAGATTTTGATTTACTAAGTGTAAATTCAAATGTAGTAAAAGGCCAAAAATATGGAGCACTCAGTGGGGACCTAACTCATTACTTAGTCATAATTGATCTAGCAAGAAAAGTTTGCTAGCCATTGCACAATGGTGAGGTGAATAGCTTTCAAGATATGAATCAAATTGAATTCATAATTCCATACATATTGAGCATATATGTGTGGGTGTGTGCTTCTCTTTGTCTTTTCGCAAGTGCATACATGCACACACACACATTATTGTCTTATATGCATTTTTGTGAAAAGTTGTGAGTTGATACTTACATCTGTATATATATATATATATATATATATATATATATATATGTGTGTGTGTGTGTGTGTGTGTGTGCACGTGTGTTTCATTAGTTTACATATATAATAGATATGTTTGTATATACATGTATATGTATTTATTTACATTTTTATGCATATACATATATTTTTTTTCATTTGCCTGTAGTCTATACATTTTTATTTCTCTTTTCATCCACACAAACATATTTAATTTTTCTATCGGCATTTCTGTGGAGATTTTATTTTGATTACAATCACTCTCCCACACACATACACACAATTTGTATTTCTGTATACTGGGATACATTTGAGTATATGCATAAATTTATAAATTCACACATGTATATATATATAGTTCAAAATCTCTTTATTTCTCTCTCTTATATATATCTTAAACACTCTTTCTATATATTTTTTAAAATATCTTTATCTGTGTGTGTGTATATATATATATATATATATATATATATATATATACACACACACACACACACACACACACAGAGTGCAATGAATAAATTGTCGTCTAAATTACACAAAAATGAAAATAACACTGACACTTCATTTTAACAAATATATTTACCTATTTTACCCAAAATATCTTAAAGTACTAAAGAATAAATTTATTCTATAAAATCATATTAGTTCTGATCACAGCCTCCAGATGGCTTTGGAATCTCCTGCAACTATTCTGGTTGGTCTCTATGTTTCAGTTGGCGAATCCTGTCATAACCCTTGACTTGAGTTCATCTTTGCTATTAGAAGGAGTTTTGTTGGTCCTCGATTAACTCTGCCCCATGCATAATAATCAAGATGGTTGCAGTCTGGGGAGTTAGGTGGCCAGATGTAAGCGGGTGTTATGGTCGCAGAAAGTGTCCGACAGCTATGACTAGATTATCCTTGCTTGTGTAGCATGTTGCAGAGTTCCTGTTTCCAGACAAGAGACCTCCCAGCAGCCACCCTCTTGACCCAGGGCAACACTACCTTCTCAAGGCACTTGATGCAGGCCTCTGTGCTAAGTCTTAGGCCCTTACCAACAAACATGGAAGTTCTGTTCTTATCAAAACAACCAGAGTGAGGTTTTTGAGCTGCCATACCTTTATAATCACCATTAGACTCATCCAACTCTTTCTGAATTGTCGGCACTGTCCTTAGATTGATACCCAAACTCCCTGAATTGTTCCCATTAGAGCTTTTGGTGGGAATGCCAAGCAGTACAGTATGCAATTCACAAATTGTTTTTCTAGTGGAATGAATTGAGTCATAGTGCTCTTTTTTCTTTTTTAATAGATGGTGCCCAACTGATCCTACTATAATGTGCATTCAATAAAATCAAGAGATACAGACAATTTTATATGTATATAAAATAACTTTATATTAAATATCTTTAAGTAAGGCTTTTTTTTTTCTGCCTAATTTTAAATTTTAAGCTTTTCATGTTTAATTGGTTTTCTTCAATTTAATTCTTGATTTTAGCAGATATCTCTTGACTGGACTTTAACTAAGTTAAAACTTAGTAATCCACCGCAATGTTTTTTTTTTTTTTCTTCAATTGGAGTAGATAGATCTATCTATCACCCGGTTCACACTCCACCCATGTCTATTGAACAGGTTAAGAGGCTCATCCCTTGTTCCCTGTTTAGGATGTGATTTCCGGCTTTCTCTTTTCCAATCTTCTCACTTTGTTTTTTTTTTGTTTTTTTTTCAATTCGAGTAGATAGATCTATCTATCGCTCGGTTCATACTCCACCCATGTCTATTGAACAGGTTAAGAGGCTCATCCCTTGTTCCCTGTTTAGGATATGGTTTCCGGCTTTCTCTTTTCCGATCTTTTCACTCTTACATAGCCCCCTGCACATCAGTGGCGTTACCGCCTTGCTCGGGGTGATACGATTAAAAAAAAAAAAAAAAAATTTGAACAAAAACCCTTATGATCCTATCTGCTAGCACTTCATTGGATGGTTCTGTTGGCAAAAGAAATTGACACAGGAATAAGATTTTAATTTATGAAGACAAGCTGGAAAAGACAGGCACGGTTGAAAAAAACAATTAAAAAATAATTTATTTGAAAAATGATTCACGAATAAAAAACAAAAAGTTTCTGTGAGTATAAAAAGGCACAATGTGCAGTAAAAGAGAACGTAAAAGGTTCTTCTTTTATCCGATGAAGTGTTGGCTAAAAGGATCCAAAGGGTTTTTGTTAAAACATGTTTCCTTTCAAAATTTTGTTTCAATTCTGTGGTATGAAGTCTTTATATATATATATATATATGTGTGTGTGTGCGTGTGTGTGAGTAATTATTAAACAGTTATTAGTGAGAATCAATTTAAACCAGTAAAATATCTTTTATATATATATATAATATCTACTTTAAAATATCTTTATATATATATATTTATATATACATGAAATATTTATTTTAAAATGTCTTTTTATATTTGTATATATATATATATATATATATATATATATATAAAGATATATATCTTTATAAAATCTCTTTTTAAAATATCTTTCTGTATGTATATGTGTGTATATATATACATATATATCTTTATCTTAAATATCTTTATATATAAAATATTTTTCTATCTCTTATATATATATATATATATATCTATATATTTATATCTTAAATATCTTTATATATAAAATATTTCTCTCATATATATATATATATGAATGTCTTTATCTTAAAAATATTTTTCCCATTTATATATATATATATATACACCTTATATGCATATATAATTTACCTTTAATTGTCTCTGTATAGCTGAAAAACTTCAATTGTTTGCTTATGCTATATGATCTCAGCATAAAAACTGTCTTGACTGTTAATAATGTGTTTACTTTTCAAGAGGCGTCTTTTTCTTCTCTTTTTGATTGAAAAGAATAATTTCTCTTTCTTATTTTTTATTCTTCTATTCAGAATTGAAATCAGATCTGTTTGTTTCTCGAAACACTAGAATAATTTTTTTAAAGAATTTTCACTTATTCACTTGCAGCACCAGTTATAAAATACACAAGAAAATCCTTCAGTTTAGGCATCTCTATTTTTAATTACACACATACACACACACACACACACATATATATGCTTACATAAAATTAAACGAGTTCATAAATTCTATCACCATTTTAAAAGAAATATTAGCATGATGAAATTATAAATTATATGATTAATTGTTATTTAAGATATGTCATACAGCAGAGTAATTAATTATAGCAGTAGACACACATACCCACACACACATATATATATATATATATATACATACATACACAAAGAATCTCAAGCTAGCCAAAACCTACCGCGGTTTCACACTACGGCTCGTCAGGGCAAAGGCAAAACCAAAGATTAACCAAATAAATAGACAACCACCAAGACAAGGACTAACCAACCAGTACACAAATCAAGGGGGGTGGGGGTAAAGGAAAAAAAACCAAAAAAAAAACCTACGCTAACACACTAAGCAAGAAATTTAATCTTATGGAATTTACATTTGTTTAGGATTTCTGTTTTAGCATTAAGTAGATTATGGGCGGGTTTGAACATAGCTATCGCTAATTTCTCCTCACCACATAAATTACAGAATTTACTACCTTTGTTGTAATCGAGCACTTTTTCTTTCTTTTTTTTTTGTGGTTGGTTCCGTTTGGGGTTTTTTTTTCTTTACTGCGGAGTATCGTATGTCTTGTCTTTATTCCGCAGATTTCTTTTTTTTACCCCCTCTTATCCAACGCCTTAGTGCGCCGGATTGTAACGGAATTAGGTTCTGTTTGTTAATGGTTTTTCTTAAAGTTTATCTTAGTATAAATTTAAAACTTAGATACTTGCAGAATCTATTTAGTTATTATTTTGAGTATATACATACATATATATATATATGTATGTATATATTGTTTAATTAAGATTAGACCAGTGCATATTTGTATTAAAAAGTGTTCAGTACAATACAATTGTAGAACTTTTGAATATTTTCCATTTGTAAACAAGTTATTACGTGACCTATGTTTCTACAATGTGGTGTCTTCAGGCAATTTATAAGAACCGATTTTACTGTTTACCTTTCCTTTTTTTTTTTTAAGAATGCTCATGTAACAGTGGTTTTTTTCTGAACGCTCACATGGCAGGGAATTTTCGAACTTGCAATTTTTAAAATTACAAGAAATTGTAACATTTTCATCCATGGTTTTATGAACCTAATAGCTATATATGGTTACACTTAGGCATAATTTCTGTTCTTTCATTCAATAGTTCATATATATATATATATATATATATATATATATGATTTTGTTTGAACATTTTTTTTCGATACTCATATTTAAGTAGATATTCTGCTTTTTAATTAAACAGTATTATATATTTATATCTACTGGCCTGATTATTTATGATAAATTTTTATTATGAAAATGTGTTCTTAAAATTGCTTAAATACGAGTATCGATAAAAAATAATGTTCAAACAAAACCATTTCAAATTGTCAGTTGTTTATAACCAAGTTTTGTTAATCTTTGTTAAACATTTATATATATATATATATATATATATATATATATATATATATATGTATGACAAAGAATATTGTTTTATGGTATACTGTATTTATGAGTAAAAGTGCTCAATATCATTGATAGAGTGTATATAAATATACAAGAGGATACTGGAGTTAACATGTAGCTGAAAAATGCTCAAATATACAGAACATTTGGACAATTCTACATAATTTATGGCCAGAAAAGAAAAAAGATTATATGAACGCAAGACAAATTAAATGAAAACTTAACTTCCCTACCTTGTCAGTTGTATAGATTTTGTGATAGTTAAAATTGTTCTCTAAATTATGCAAAAATGAAAATAACACTGATATTGCATTTGACAGATATATTTACCAAAATATAGCGACTTTCTTGACCCAGGCAGCACCTCCCTCTTAAGACACTTGATATAGGTCTCCATGTTGTTTTTTCTTTTTCTTTCTCTATTCATCCTGTGTTGGAGATAAATTGAGGCATAACATCGCCATCACTAGTGATCACTCTAAATGCCTTCATAATCACCATTAGACTCATTAAACTTCCTTCTGAATCCTCTGATTGAAACCCAGACTCTCTGAAATGTTCGTATTAGGAGTTTCTTATGTGAATGCTAAGCAGTACAGCATGCCATTTTCAAATTTCTGGTGGAGTCAATTACATCATGATCTTTTTCTCACCGACAATACCTAATGGACCATACTATACTCCGCAGTTGACAAAATCAAAACCAAATAACGCACATCCATGAAATTAAAAATATATAATGTTGACAATTTACCCATCACATTTTTTATATAATGGCTGGCAATATGCTGGATATAATTGCAAGATTTATGACTTAGAATATCAAACATTGCCTAGAGATAGATATTACACTGTATCAGTGCCACTTTCTAAGCATGTTCTGACCAAAAAGAAGAACCAGTCAACATCATTAGCTACTGTGTAGACAGGGGTGTGGCATTAGTTTTCCTTCTGCCAGCTGGATGCCTTAATGAAAGCTAAGTGGGGTCTGACATTTTTAGGGAACTTAAAATACATTTGAAAGCCAATTCAGATACTCCGAGATCCCCAGGAATTAATTTTATACTGATTGATCTCATGAAAAAATTCATCTGCTCTTTGACAGTTTTTTTTTTCATTTTGTTCGACTCAATGTCCAGCCTTTTTCCTCATCAGAATAATTTAGAAATGGTTAAGTTGCTATTAACTCCCCAGTCATGCTATAACACTACTTTAGTATGTGGAAAAAAATGTAACCCTAGTATTTTGGTATGTGAAAAAAAATGTAATCCTAAGTTTAGTACGACAGAGCGAAAGAAATTACTTCTTCTTCTTCTTCTTCTTCTTCTTCTTCTATGTGTCCTGTCTCTTCAGGACGTAGGCAATCATGGATCACCACGTCTCCCCATCCCTTGTGGCTCTTAGTATGTTTGCTCCTGTTGCTCCTGGCAACCCCCGTTTCGTCATCCACCTGATCAGACCCTGCAAATATGTTATCCGCTGCCTTCCTCTGTCTCTCCTATCTGTCCAGTCAGTATCAGGTTCTCCAGGCTCTCCTTCCTCATTGCATGTCCCAGGAACTTCAGTTGTCTCTTCCTGATGTTCAGCATCAATTTCCTTTTTGTTGCCATTCTTTCTAACACTTCGTTGTTGCTTGTATGCTCAGTCCACGATATCCGTAGCATCCTTCTGTAGAACCACATTTTGGCTGCTTCCAGTTTTGTCCTCATTTTCGATGATATTGTCCAGCATTCACTGCCGTATTGAAGAACTGACATCACGTAGCAGTCTAGCACTCTTTTCTTCATTTCTATTGAGATCTTCCTGTGTGTTAGTATTTTGCTCATCTTCTGGAACGCGTCCTTTGCCATGCCAATTCGCCTTCAGATCTCCGTGTCGCACTTTCCATCTCCTGTTAGAACACTTCCTAGGTACTTAAATTCTTGGACTTGTTTGATTCTGTTATCCCCCACCTGTATTTGGCATTTTGGGTTGTATCTTTTGCTGATGACCATGCACTCAGTTTTCTTAAAGTTTATTTGTAGTCCCTTCTTGTCACTCTCCACTGCTACTTTCTGTATGAGATCTTGCAGTTTCCTTTCCGTGTCCGCAATCAGCACTGTATCGTCCGTGTATCTTATGTTGTTCAGGTTGTGGCCTCCAATAACAAATCCTGGTGTGTCATCTAGGGTCCTCAAAATATTCTCGCTGTATAGGTTGAACAAATCTGGTGAAAAGACCCACATCCTTGTCTTACGCCTTTTTCTATCTTTGTGTATCTACTGAGGTTGTTACCTGTCCGGATGCAGGCCGTTTGCTGCCAGTAGAGATTCTTGAAATTACTACTAGTGGTGTTATTAATTCTGCAGATCACAATATGAATGGAGAGGAAAATAAGCCTAATAGATGATAAAATTGTTTATTGTCTATTGCAATATGAGTGGAGTGAAAAAAAATATATACTACAAAATTTTTAAAATCTTGGGGACTAGCTGGAAAGTGAATTGATCAAAACATTTTGCGGGTATGTGCTACAGGTCAGACGAGGTCATCATTAGCAGCCATTATGTAAAAAAGCAGAAACAGGTGACTAAGAAAAATATCATTAAAAACCTGAACTTGCAGCTGATGGAACGGGAAAAAAATAAACTTAGCCAGAATATTGTTTCAGGCTTGTCATAAACTTTTGATGAGGTCAGGTAAGGTTAAACCACCCTCAATTTCCAAATTCGCTGGGAAAGGATTTATAAATTTGAAAACTTGAAAAACAAATGATGTGGTAACTTGAATCAGAAGAAAAAGACATAAAGAAATGATGTCAACAGAAATATTGCTATTTCATTGGTTAAACCAAGGGAATAAAATCACTCCGCCTCATAATGCAAGCTGGGAGTAAACACATTGGTTAAAGATTTGATTTGCATGAATATCGCGTGTCTGTCATGCACCCCCAAGAGATGTTGGTATTAAAACTAGAGCCCAGAAGGCCAAAATCACTCTGGCAGTTGCAGTTGGAGTTGACACTCAGTTGGAGGTGAGCTTTGAGACCAGTTGAAATGTAGCGACAAAGAGGAGGCCAGCCGGAGAGACAGTGACAGTTGCCTCCTATAGAGTTCTGGCTGAAGATGTAAAGAAACAGAAAGAAGTTTGCTGCCAACCAACCGAAAAGAGTTAAAGTAAAAAAAATGCGCCTACAATAAAGTCCTGGCTGAAGATGTAACAAACAAAGAGCTGATTAAAGCGTTAAAAACAAATTGAGATTAGTGGTCACTGTGCCGAACTAAGGCTGACAAAACAAATTTACCGATGTTGTCACACAAAGACCCATTGTCGGCTGTTTCTGTAGGGCTTCAGTGAAAAGCTCTGATAAGACATTTTGAACCGTCAAAACTTGAAAAACTTGAAATCTCCGATTGGAGTGAACAGACATTACCAAATGAGAATTTGAATTCATGTTGAGAAGACAAACATTACTTTTAATTGAAAACTTTTGCTCTGTTGTAAGGATAAGAAATTGATGACTGTAATATTCTATTTCTTTTTGTTGTTTCTCTTGTACATAAAGACTTTTCCGCAACTTATTCAGGCGTTATTGAATTTTTTTTTTTTTTGGTGCTGTTTTTCATTAACTCAAGTGTGCACACGCGTCCAGTCTAGTTTGACATGGTAAGATACAGCTAGCAGGATTTCAACGTGCCTTCCTTGGGATCAAAATTCACAGTGTTGACAAGGAGGAACACTTGTAATAGACAACTTGAAGACTAGCTACTGTGTCGAAGCCATCACAAAAAGCTTGTTGGGCATGTCATTTCTGGTGGCCGTGTTGACCAGGATAAACCCTGACTGTGTGTGTTACAATGTAGTAAGTAGTTGTTACATTGACAGAGTGAACTGACTTATATGCATACATAATATATATATATATATATATATATATATATATATATGGTGGCTGCAAACTCACTGTCTAGTACTGCCATTGTGTGACACTATTTGTACCTTAATTTTTGCATATACCTGGCACGTATGTGGCTCATCTTCCCAGCCAGCAACTTACATTCAAGGTCACAATAGTTTTAAATTGCAACACCAAATGCCATAAGTTGGTTATGTGGCTGCTGAAGCATTGTGGACTTTCATGTAACACTTCAATTTTGATACTGATTTACGCTGTTTACTACATTGATTACAGGTGGCCACACCACAATAGAAATAGTCTACGTGTGTTCTAATAATATGACTACATGAATGGCTTATCAGTCCAGCTTGATTTAAGCATACCCTTCCACACTCTGGGCAGACAAATTCAAGTGATACACCAAATTCATCAATAGATATACTAGTACATTGCTTGTGTGTTTGTCTTTTCAACTCCTGATGTTTTTTCTGATGGATTTCAAACTGCTCTATTTCACTACTAACAAGCTTCCTCCAATGGTCTCTATTTTGTGTATAATGCTCTTAATGGTAAATACCATCTGTACGTTTCTTTAGTGTTATCCAATTTTTGTATCTAAGCTGAGGCTTATGACAAGGTCTTTCACCTTCACACAGACAAGACAGTTTAAATGAAGAACTCAAAGAGAGTTCAGGGACAGAGTGCTGATCAAGTGTTAGAGTACCGTTGGATTCCTTCAAGACATATTATAACCATTAAAGCAAGTTATAACAGTGGCAACAATAAATCAAAACGGATCAAAGAGATGATGAGAAATTAGAATCCCATTAGTGTAATTTTTTTCTTTACTGCATATAAAGAAAAAAAAAACCCAGATATTCTTAAATATGGAAGAACGAAGTGGTAAAAATATGGAAGAACGAAGTGGTAAAAATGCAACAATGATAAATGTTAAAACTCCAAAAATAATAACAAAAGTTAATTGAAATATTTCAAAAGAAAATGGAAAAGTCGCAACTTCATTCATTTCTAATGTGGTGGTAAAATTCATAGCTGAATTCACGTACAGTTTAGATGATGGAATAACGATTCTTGTTTATTTCAGAAGATATGAGCAAATTTATTCAGCAGAATGCAGCCATTGTAAAGATAATAAAAAGTAAAACTTTTGTTTGCATCAGTAGAACATAAAGAGATTCTAATTTTGTACTGCTGAGAAGGCAGGTGAAATTTGCTTTGAAGAAACAGTAAATAATCTGACTAAAACTTTTCACAAGAAAAGTTTGTTATTTGATACTCGTTGGAAACATTCTTCTTCTTATTATTCTTTTTCTATGTGCCTTGTCCCTTCAGGACGTAGGCGATCATGGCCTTTCACTTTCCCTATCCCTGGTGGCTCTGAGCACGCCTTCTCCTGTTGCACCATGCAATCCTCGTTCCGTCATCCACCTGATTAGGTCCTTCAAATATGTTATTCATTGCTTTCCCCTGTCTCTTTTTCCCTCTATCTGGCCTGTTAGTATCAGATTCTCCAAGCCCTTCTTCCTCATTACATGTCCCAGGAACTTCAGCTGTCTCTTCTTGATTCTCAGTTTTAATTTTCATATTGTTTCCATCATTTCTAAGACCTCATCATTGCTCACATGCTTGATCCATGATATTCACAGCATCCTTCTGTAGAACCACATTTCAGTTTCTTCAAGTTTTTCCTTCATCTTTGATGATATTGTCCAGCATTCACTGCCATATTGAAGGACGGACAGCACGTAGCAATCCAGTACTCTTTTCCTTGTTTCTAGCGAGATTGTCCTAAAGATTTTCTCACATATGCTGAAATCCGTGGAGTGTGAAAGGTTCAAATGAAATGACTCTAGATATGTTTTAAGGATTCATTTTCATTCTAGGGTTAATGGCAAAAAAGGCACTTAAATATGTGCTAGAAGAATGTGCATATATACGAACCGAAGAAAAATGTAGTAAAAGAAAAATTAATCAATGTTTCAGATGTGGATGGCTACATTTTGGAGACAACTGTCCTTTTAAGAATTTAAAATCCTACAAATGTGTAAAAGTAAGTCATAAAAAGTCACACAACAAAATTAAAATAAGGTGAACAGAAAAAAAGAAAAAATAAGCAAAGAAAACCAAAGAAAATTTTTGTATTTGAAAATAATTAATAAGGTAAATTCAAAAATGCAACTAGACACTGGTAGGGATATCAAAATAATCAATGAAGCTAGATAGAAAGCAAACAGAAAGCCAATATTAAAATGAACTTTGAAAATCTTATGTTGGATGAAAAATTATTTATTGGGGAAATCAGTTGAAAATGTTTCAGTTTGTGACAATTGTTTAAAAGTTACGGTACATGTGTTAAAAATACTACAAATTTATTAGTTCTTGACTGAATGGAATTATTCAAATTATAGGATTTATCTGTAAATATTTATTGCAAAAATAGAAGTAGACCAATTTAAAAGAAATCAATGTGAAAATTTAAAGGAACAATTACAAAAAGATTTTCTGGAAGTTCTCTCAGGTGAGTTGGATCAGTGTTCCAAAGTTAAAGCAAAATTTCAAGTAAAAAAATAGTAGATGCCAGTACTTAAATCAAAATGCAGTGTACTGTTTGTATCCGTAAATCAAGATAATGAAGAATTAAACAGATTTTAAAAAATGGCTTTAATTGTAAACATTGACCATTCTAAATGAGCAGTTTATAAAAGTAAAAAATAATTTCGCAAATGAACAAGCAAAATGCATGAGATAAATAATTAAAAAAGATTCAAAGAGAGCTTGTTAGAGTACCATTGGAGTCAGTCGCAACATAATATAACCATTACAAGTGAGATATGACATATATATATATATATATATATATATATATATATATATATATGTGAAGCAGTCTTTCATTTAAATATGTTTCATTATAAATGACCGACAAGGAAGATTTTTTTTTCTAGTATGTTCATGTCCTATTTTTGCTAGAGATAAGGAATGTAAAAATGTTCCATAATTTTTGACTTTCCAAGCACTTTCAGCCTCTTCACAGGCCATTTTCAAGAATGTTATTTTTTCACTTGACTGTTTTAAAGAACTTTCATTTTCAAAAAACAAAAAAGCCCTAAAATCAAAAAAATTACATTACAGTCAAACATGAGGGCATAACACCAGAAATATAACAACCTTGAAAATGGCCTATGAAGAGGCTGAAAGTTGAATAAATATATGTACATATACATATCTCTAGAGAGAGAGACAGAGTGTTTAAAAAGTAGTTGGAGAGTAAGCGGGAAAGGTTTGCATATTGGTTATATTATTACAATGGTGTTCATATGGTATTTATGTTATATTAAATTTCATAACTAAATTCATCGAACTTAAATCTGTTTTGTTTTCAAATAATTCAGAGAATCCCTAAAGGCAAATAATTTAAATTGAAAGGAAATGAGTGTTAAAAAAGGGTCGAAAATCTCAAAATGTTAAACTACGCTTTTGGAACTATATATATATATATATATATATATATAAAGTGGAAACTTAGCATCAACATTCACTTTCGTGCAGCTTAGTGTTACCCTCAGTGTCCACTTATATATTTACATAAGCTCTATCCATGATATTGAGAACTTTTACACATAAATATAGCATACCTTAAAACTAGTGTATATATATATATATATATATATTAACGAAATTTAACGAAACTTGGTTATAAGCAACCGACAATTTGTAATGAATTATTTTTTTTTTAACATTATTAAATACGAGTATCGGTAAAAATAATGTTAAAAAAAAAATAATTCATTACATACATATATATATATATATATATAAACAAAGAAGTGCATCAGTAAGTCATTAATGATGAAAAAAGTACTTTACACAACAGATATTTATCAGTATAATCTCCTTCCTTGTGAATGCACCTAATTCAGGCATAAACTTTTATCATGTTTATAAAACATTATATAATGAAAATTTCAGATCAAAATTCAGCTATGCACATGTGAGACTACATAGTTATTTATCCACCATGATCTACATCAATAACAGATTAAAATATTGATTTCACTCTTTTTTTCTTCTATAGGTTATTGAGTGCATTTCAAAGTCATACGATTCTAAGTTATTCATAATATTCAATAATTTCATTTAATATTTTTTCTTTTTCATTGTTTCAAGAATTGTCGTGTTAATTAGTTTACTCTTCAGTGAGATCGATAGATCACCAAAACTAGCTGTAGATTTTATTTCGACAACCTGTCTATTGAAACTTATATGACTACTGTTATTATTGTTATTGATTGATCCATGTTTTTTTAAATACAAACTGGTGGTTGGATTACACTGGAGATTATATGGCTGCAAGTTTTCTAGGAACTGCCAGCACCCATCTTAGTGGTTTTAGTAATGCAAATGAAATACCAGAATATTACTTCAAAATGCGAAACAAATTATAAAGATACAGTGATATAAGAATTTGTATACACTTACATATGAAAAGCAATATTTATGGTTTTTCAGTCAGTCAAGGAAAATGCTATTTTTTCAGAGCTTCAAAGAGATGTGTTGTTGCTCCTTAATTCAGAATACCTTAAGTTATACTAATATTTAACAAGTTGAATACATATGAAACATGATTAAAAAAAAAAAGGAAAATCAAACAACAGATGAACAAAAATATCATATATAAGATATGCCGAAGACACAATGATGATAACAGACACACAAAGAAAATTACAAAAGCTCCTACAGAAGAAAGTGAGAAAAAAGGACAAAGCATAAACTATTAGACAGAATGAATAGTTGCTAGCAAAAGGGTGAGCCCAAAATGAATGGTTGTTATTGAAAGGGTGAGCCCAAAATGAATTGTTGTTATTGAAAGGGTGAGCCCAAAATGAATGGTCGTTAGCAAAAGTGTAAGCCCAAAATGAATAGTTGCTAGCAAAAGGGTGAGCCCAAAATGAATGTTTGTTAGCAAAAAAGTGAGCCCAAAATGAATGGTCGTTAGCAAAAGTGTAAGCCCAAAATGAATAGTTGCTAGCAAAAGGGTGAGCCCAAAATGAATGGTTGTTAGCAAAAAAGTGTAAGCCCAAAATGAATGGTTGTTAGCAAAAGTGTAAGCCCAAAATGAATAGTTGCTAGCAAAAGGGTGAGACCAAAATGAATAGTTGCTAGCAAAAGGGTGAGCCCAAAATGAATGGTTGTTAGCAAAAGGGTGAGCCCAAAATGAATGGTTGTTAGCAAAAGGGTGAGCCCAAAATGAATGGTTGTTAGCAAAAGGGTGAGCCCAAAATGAATGGTTGTTAGCAAAAAAGTGAGCCCAAAATGAATGGTTGTTAGCAAAAGGGTGAGCCCAAAATAAATTGTTGTTATTGTATTGAAATGGGTTGGGCCCAAAAAATGAATGGTTGGTTAGCAAAAAAGTGTAAGCCCAAAATGAATGGTTGTTAGCAAAAGGGTGAGCCCAAAATGAATTGTTGTTATTGAAAGGGTGAGCCCAAAATGAACAGTTGTTAGCAAAAGGGTAAACCCAAAATGAATGGTTATTAGCAAAAAGGTGTACCCAAAATGAACAGTTGTTAGCAAAAGGATGAGCCCAAAATGTATGGTTTTAGCAAAAGGATGAGCCAAAATTCAAATTACAAATCTGAGATACCAATTATCAAATGAATACAAAAATATAAATATCTGGGAAGAATCAAAGAAAAGAGTATTGAACTGGACAATCTCCTCAAAGATGAAGAAGAAACTTGAAGCAACAGGAATGTTGTTCTACAGCAGGATGCTGAAAATTTTCTCTGTCTAGAGAGTGTATATATCATTAGCAACACGGACCAAACATGGGAGCAATGACAAGGTTTTATACAAAATAGAAACAAGAAAGTAAGTTAATATTAGGAAAAGACAATTGAAATTACTGGGCCATATAATGTGGAAAGAGGACTTGGAAAATCTGATACTCACAGGACAGATTGGGGGCCAGAGTAAAACAGTGCATAGCATACTTGATGAGCTTGAGTAAATAAATGGTGGAGCAGGATTTTGGTGACATAACAAAAAGACAAAATTTATTAATTCCTACAAAGGGCAGAAATTACGGAAGCCGTGATCACCTATGTTCTGAGGCAACACAGCATAGGAAAAAGAATAAGAAATTATTTTCACAAATATTCAGGAAACTTCCCAAAACTCCTATAACCATTGTTAGAACTCTGTCAAATATTGTTTAAAATATCTTTGCAAAAATGTGCCTCAACAAAAAAATAAATGTATTCAAATTTGCTTTAAGATAACAACTGAGAATTGCCAATATGCATTTCAATAATAATAATAAGAAGAAGAAGAAGAATAGTCCCAGTGACAGTAGGTGTGCTTGGAATGATGAAACAAATGGAACAAAACAATACACTGAAAAAATCCCTGAAAACCCAGCTTAAGAAATATACAAAAAAGCTGGGCTAACGATAAGTCTCTTGTTGCTTACTTTCAGATCAACTATGTATTCTGCTGAACCAGCACAATTCAGTATGAAGTATATTCTTTTTTTCCAGATTATTCTCAATAGATCCAGATAGTCTGAAATAAATTTAATGCCAATGAGGAACTTTTTTTCTGGGAGCAGTTGATTTGTATTCTTTGGTCTCACACCTGCTACCAGTTACAGATCTGCACCTCACACAATGGCAGTGACGAGACCCAACATTTAAACCCATCTTTATTTTTACACATTATTATTATTATTCTTTGTACTTTTTTAATTTTCACAGACATGACTTTCACTGGAGATCAAATGGCTCTTAATTAATATAGAGCCTTCAGATCTATTCCAAGTACTCCAGTGATGATGGGCACAATTGTCATCTTCATATTCCACCATTTTTTACTGCTCTGACAAGGTCAAGATATTTTGCTCAATGTTTTATTTTTTAATTTTTTTAGATTTGCTTTTTGACCTTATTGAATTCACTTTTTGATTCCCCTTTTCATTTTTCATGTCGATCTGATCTGAATTCTCTGGCCTGAATTTGGGGGTCTGGTCAAATTTCTACCCCCTTCCTAAAATTTCATGTTTTTATTTTCTTAGATCCTCTTCTTCATATACCATTGGTTTTCATGATCAAATTTGTATACTTTGCATTGTTCTCAGTGTATCACCTTTCCTACCCGGTCATATCTATTTTCATACCCCTTTTAAGCATTTGCTTGTTATTTGACTGAGCATCTCCTCTATTTCTACATAAAGTACATATCATTAGTATCATCATTGCTATTGTTATCATTAATATGTTTGTGTCACACTGATGTAGTCAATTTTAATTCTGTTCTTGAGGCATAGGGTCAACAAGAGTTCTCATAACACAAAAGCTTTTTGAAGAATTCACACAGTAAGTGATAGCAGTTTTCTGGAAGTCTACAATCTTGGTCTTATCTTTGATTTTCTCTAAGTGTTCTTTGAAGTTTTATAGATTGTGTTCCAAGTACTCCTGTTATTACAGAAATTACTTTAACAATCACATTCTATAACTTCAAATTGCTGGTCAGATCCTGGCATTAATCAATCATTTCTGGGTTTTTTAGAGTTCACTCTTGTTATATGGAAGCACAGTAAAATCAATAATTAGACATTTTCTATTTGTCTATATTTCTGGGATGAGGTATTAGTTACAGTCTTTAGATTATTCGCCACAAAGATGAGGACAATAGTCTGAATAATGTAAATGTTGTAGGCATTTTCTGTTTTACTTAACTATAACAATGAGGCCAGGTTTTTGTGCTTCAGTGACATGATCTGCATGAATCACAAATCCCATAATATCTTCAAGTTTGCCAGTTTCCTGTCATTGTCTCTGGCTGATATTTCTACCATTTTTCTTTCATATTGAAAACAAATTTACACCAAATTTCATAATGGATTCTTTTACCAATCCAATCATGTTGTTTCATGTACTCATTCTGTGCCATCTTGGGAAATTCACCAAGTATATGATTAAAAAGCCTTATCATCTTGTCTGCACATCCTGCATTTGCTTTCTTCTTGTAATTTTTCTGTTCTGGCTTTGCTTGCATTTGTTCTGATGGCCTGGGCCTGCTCCAGTGCTGTAAATATAAGTGACCCTGTTTCTCTCTTGTTCATCTTTCACCTAAATCCACCTCTCATGCCTAGCAGTTGTCTCTTCTCATTATTATTATTATTATTATTATTATTATTATTATTATTATTATGTCATTTTTATCATAATTCAATTTCTGCTATGGTTACACCACCTACTAAGTCTGCAAAAAGACCTATGGCAGGTTGTGGTGTATTATTATGGTTATATTTAATTTGTTTTTCTATCTCCCATAATATCACTAGCGTTATATGGACAAAATTCTTCCTGGCGTGTGGGTTGTACTTATCAAGACAATTTTTTGTAAATCTCTTAAGCTGGGTTTTCAAGGGATTTTTTCAGTGTATTGTTTTGTTCCATTTGTTTCATCATTCCAAGCACACCTACTGTCACTGGGACTATTCTTCTTCTTCTTCTTATTATTATTATTATTGAAATGCATATTGGCAATTCTCAGTTGTTGTCTTAAAGCAAATTTGAATACATTTATTTTTTGTTGAGGCACATTTTTGCAAAGATATTTTAAACAATATTAAGGCTTTTGGATTGATTTGAACCCCAACCACAAACTCTAAATTACCAAGTCTTATTTTATACTCTATAGTTTCTGAATTCCGCATAGACATATAAAAATATTTGTGCAATTTCATACAAAAAGCAATATCTATGGTTTTTCAGTTGAGCTTGGAATTCATTCATTTCTTGGAACTTCAAAGGGACATGTTGTATCTCCTTAAATTAAGAATGCCATAAATTGTACAGCTGTTTGTTCAACAAGTTAAAGGCATGTGAATCCTGATTAACCAATAAAAACAAAAACACAGGAATTTCTTTCTTTTTCTCCATAACTCATTCTCTGATGAAGCTTTAATAAAAGTGAAACCTGTTAGATTGATAAACGTTTCCTATTTGTTCTTATTCTGTATTTGATTTCAAACGGATCAAAAGAGAGAATGCCTGGATTCCAAATTGTTACCTAAAATTCCCTGAAATTCTGCGTCTAAATTAATGTTTCGGACAAGCTCATGTGCGGTTTGCCTCTAAATGGAAAGTGGCTCTGACTGTCGCCAATCGGAAGCATTTGCAGGGTTTTGTACCGGGCCTAAATGTAATTTTCCAGTGTCTGAAAGCGCTTATTGAGGGTGGGCCGGAGGCTGATCATCTCTGGTCGGGTCAGCGTGGTGAGGGGGTATGATGCTAAAAGACCCGAAACCCCCCAGTGATCCTCGCGATGACATCTCTGACGACACCCTCTAGCGCCCCCATTACGGTGCGTATGTTTGAAATCTGTATTTGATTTCAATCCACTCAATAATTACTGAGATAAATTGTCGTATTAAAACATTTGTTCAGGGTCAACTATTTACATTCATGCCAACACAGATTTTATTGTCAAACTTTGCCTTACTAACCACTGATTTATTAATGGTTTATGATAGCTGACATATTGAAATAAAAATATTAAAATATTCAGGTTTAATTACACTTTCGTGTATGATTTTATTCTCAACACGATTCTCTCCTAGAATAAAAAAAAAAACAAGAAAAAACTTGTCAGCGTTAATCACAAGTAATAAAACTGAATGTTGAATTTTTAATTTGTAAAATTAAAATACATAGTCATATGGCAAGAAATGTGTCACTATTTATACTTCCCATATCATTTCAAAATAGAAAAGTTTAAACGGTAAGTAGAACTAGATCTCAGGACCATCACAGAAGTTAAGCAACTTCGAGCCTGGTCAGTACCTTGATGGATGACTTCTTAAGAATACAAGATGCTATAAGCTTCAAATGTGGATAGTGTTAATTTATTATGGCTCAGAAATATGAATCAAATAATTGAGTTCCAATTCCAGTTGGGTTCATTATATTTGTGCAAATACCCTTGAGAAAAGTATAAATACACTTCCTCTCCCACCAGCTATGGGTTAATCAATAAAGCTTTTATCACTAAAACTATTATGATCTCAAAAAGAAAGATTGTGTACAAGATATTTAGATTTATACTCATCAGATCATTTACAAAAAGAAATGTTTTAACAGTAAGGAGAAATAGTTCCCAGCAGCATCACCAAAGATAAGCAACATCGAGCCTCGTCAATACCTAGATGATTGACTGCATTGGAATACTGGGTACTATACATTGGCATAGCTAGTGTTTTTGCTGTCCCACCTCAGAAGGAATACAATATTACAATGCACATAAACTTTTTAAAGTTATATATATATAAACTTATACTATTGCAACCTGTTATAGTGAAATATCCTGTCCTACCCAAGAATGGGTATGGCCCAGGTTATAAAAGACCTAGACAGGAACGAACTACAGAGTTATATGAGAGTGCTCGAGAGTGATCAAGAGTGTTCGTGACTATACGAGATTATTCGTTATTACATGAGTGTGATTGAGAGCCATCGGACTTAGTCAAGAGTTAGACGTCACTAGACGGAAGCCTACTTCTCAAGACGGAGGGATACGTCCTATACAGAAACATTGCCTTCTTAATTGTTATTCTTGTTAACTGTTCGTTGGTGTACTTGTATTTGGTTTATTGTACTGGGGTATAATAAATCTCTATTTATATATCCTCAGTGTTAAGAGTTATTTCTTGCACTATTCTTTCTCTGTTTATCCCCTTCCAGGATACAACACAACCAAATGCATTATAATTACAAACAAGATGAAAAAACACTCAAAAACATAATATGTAGAAATGTTAAACCAATAAATAATAATAATCAAATTAAGCTCATCATATATTATAAAAAAATTTAAAACAATTGACCTCATATTCTCTAATAACCCTAAATCCTCTCCAGAAAACCAGTGTAGTGTATCAATTTACATGCCTGTTCAAAGATTGTATCTCTGGTACTAATAATAAACCCACTACATATATTGGTTTTACTACAACCACGCTCTCCCGTAGACTTACCTGTTACCTTTCTGATCAGAGTTCAATTAGACAACATTTCTTAGAAAAACATCATCATGTAGGTAATATCAGACAGATTTTAGTCAACAATACAATAATACTCACTCATACACACAGTAAAAAGAACCTTCAGATATCGGAGGCCATCTACATTAAATTAAAACAACCCATACTTAATAAAATTATATTTAAATCTGGTCATAACATATTAGATTGCATTTAATATGTGGTTCTGTTAACATTTCAGGCTCTCACACAGTGTAATACCATAGAACTGCATTACAAATTTACAACCTGCGTTTGCTATTTGGTGACTGTTGTCGTTGCTTAGCAAAGTTTTATGTCAACACAAGATAAAATCGTCTTTGATGATGAATGTTTTTATGTTAATGTCCCTGTAACCTCTCTGAAGATGGCTCATGTGAGCTGAAAACTTAAAACCAACTTCATAAAAAATTATCCAAATGTTGGAGAATTTTTATCTTTATTTTCAACAGAAATTAAGGTGAAAATACGATGTTTAGAACAGCTCATGATTAAACATAATAGACATTCACTGTCTCTTATATTTAACAATATTTGTTTAGAAAATGTATATATATATATATATATATATATATATATATATATATATATATGCTCTATCTTCAACCTATGTTTAACTTGTTTGTTGTTGGTATTCATGTCATCATAGATTTAATTTTTTAATTATTAATCTAAAATTAAAATTCTTTAAAATAGTTGTTTTATTTCTTTTAATTAGCCATATAATTTAATTATATTCTATTAAAAACTTCCTGTTTGTTAAATTTATTTTCCTTCTCATTTTAATTTTAACTTAAGTTATGTTTAACCAGTTTATTTTCACATGAATATTATTTGTGACCCTTTAACAGTGGCTTTTTAAAGTTGATATTTCATCTGACTTATTTCTTTCTTATTTTTATTTTTAATTTATTTTATTGTATCTCCTTTTGCTTCTATCACCAAAGTGGCAAATCTACAGGTTCTGATTGCAAGGATCTGCCATGTTTTTTTCTTTTCCTCTATCCTTATTTCTGTTTTTTACACACACACACACACAAACAAATGAATTTACTTTCCTATAATGTTTTATTCTAGCTGATGTGATGGTTATTTACTCATCAAAATGACCATCCAGTTCTAGGAAACTTAAATTTTTTAATATGTAATTTATATATATATATTCAAACAAAATTAGCTGATGTTTATCGTGTGAAAATTGAATTAAATCCTTTGTAAGGAAAAGTTTAATAATTACTCATAAATAGTTTTCTTTGAATAATTTTAATCAGTTTAAAATTATCACCTCTTTCTACAAAAAAAATTTCTTTCTTTTCTGTTAGTAAAATCATCAATAACATTGTCAAAATTTATTTCATCTTTTAGTCATCTGTCTATGAAAAAATGGCAAGATTTCTTAACCTCATCATGCTTGTAGAAGTTATTTTTTATTAGTTTTAGTGAGAGACTGATTAATGCCAATTATACAACAAACCAAAAGTACTGCCCTTGATGGACCACCCCCTCCACCTCCCTAGCTATGCCACTGGTGCTATAATCTTGGAAATGTGGTTGGTGTTAATGGAGGGGTGGTTTCAACATTTCACCTTGCTCATTAGTTTAGTTGGATGACAACTAGTCAGCCAAGCTAAAAAGAATGATAAGGAAAACGACAAGGAATATTTATTATCTATTCTATATTTCTGAGATGAGGTATTGGAATTATTTACACTATTTACATTGTTTGGACTGTTGTCCTCATCTTTGTTGCCATATTCACCTTCAATATCTGTCTATATTTCTGAGATGAGGTATTGTAATTATTTACACTATTTACATTGTTTGGACTGTTGTCCTCATCTTTGTTGCCATATTCACCTTCAATATCTGTCTATATTTCTGAGATGAGGTATTGTATTTATTTACACTATTTACATTGTTCGGACTGTTGTCCTTATCTTTGTTGCCATATTCACCTTCAATATCTGTCTATATTTCTGAGATGAGGTATTGTATTTATTTACACTATTTACATTGTTCGGACTGTTGTCCTTATCTTTGTTGCCATATTCACCTTCAACATCTGTCTATATTTCTGAGATGAGGTATTGTAATTATTTACACTATTTACATTGTTCGGACTGTTGTCCTTATCTTTGTTGCCATATTCACCTTCAATATCTGTCTATATTTCTGAGATGAGGTATTGTAATTATTTACACTATTTACATTGTTTGGACTGTTGTCCTCATCTTTGTTGCCATATTCACCTTCAATATCTGTCTATATTTCTGAGATGAGGTATTGTATTTATTTACACTATTTACATTGTTCGGACTGTTGTCCTTATCTTTGTTGCCATATTCACCTTCAATATCTGTCTATATTTCTGAGATGAGGTATTGTATTTATTTACACTATTTACATTGTTTAGACTGTTGTCCTCATCTTTGTTGCCATATTCACCTTCAATATCTGTCTATATTTCTGAGATGAGGTATTGTATTTATTTACACTATTTACATTGTTTGGACTGTTGTCCTTATCTTTGTTGCCATATTCACCTTCAACATCTGTCTATATTTCTGAGATGAGGTATTGTAATTATTTACACTATTTACATTGTTCGGACTGTTGTCCTTATCTTTGTTGCCATATTCACCTTCAATATCTGTCTATATTTCTGAGATGAGGTATTGTATTTATTTACACTATTTACATTGTTTGGACTGTTGTCCTCATCTTTGTTGCCATATTCACCTTCAATATCTGTCTATATTTCTGAGATGAGGTATTGTATTTATTTACACTATTTACATTGTTCGGACTGTTGTCCTTATCTTTGTTGCCATATTCACCTTCAATATCTGTCTATATTTCTGAGATGAGGTATTGTATTTATTTACACTATTTACATTGTTCGGACTGTTGTCCTTATCTTTGTTGCCATATTCACCTTCAACATCTGTCTATATTTCTGAGATGAGGTATTGTAATTATTTACACTATTTACATTGTTCGGACTGTTGTCCTTATCTTTGTTGCCATATTCACCTTCAATATCTGTCTATATTTCTGAGATGAGGTATTGTATTTATTTACACTATTTACATTGTTCGGACTGTTGTCCTTATCTTTGTTGCCATATTCACCTTCAACATCTGTCTATATTTCTGAGATGAGGTATTGTAATTATTTACACTATTTATATTTTTTGGACTGTTGTCCTCATCTTTGTTGCCCTATTCACCTTCAATATCTGTTTATATTTCTGAGATGAGGTATTGTATTTATTTACACTATTTACATTGTTCGGACTGTTGTCCTTATCTTTGTTGCCATATTCACCTTCAATATCTGTCTATATTTCTGAGATGAGGTATTGTATTTATTTACACTATTTATATTTTTTGGACTGTTGTCCTCATCTTTGTTGCCCTATTCACCTTCAATATCTGTTTATATTTCTGAGATGAGGTATTGTATTTATTTACACTATTTACATTGTTCGGACTGTTGTCCTCATCTTTGTTGCCATATTCACCTTCAATATCTGTCTATATTTCTGAGATGAGGTATTGTATTTATTTACACTATTTACATTGTTTAGACTGTTGTCCTCGTCTCTGTTGCCATATTCGTCTTCAATATCTGTCTATATTTCTGAGATGAGGTTTTGTAACTATACTGTTTACTTTGTCAGACTGTTGTCCTCATCTTTGTCACCATACTCACAAAGTTTAATCCATTATGTCCTCAAGGACACATGGCCCAGTGGATAAAAGTGTTGGTTGAATCCAGTGGCTTGACCCAAAGGGTAGTGAGTTCTATACTTGGCTGCAGCAGTGGTAAAAAAAAACTTAGAAAGTTGAGTTAAATGAAGATAACTAAGACATTTGGAAATGGAAGGGCACATGGAACGAGAACAATCTACCCCTGTAGTTGGAAAAAATGGTTCAGTTAAAAAGATGAATCAGTAAAAGAAGGTCAGTGTGTACCATGACTGAAACATTGTGGATATGGCAACAAAGATGCCATGTTTCCTTTCAATTGACAGCTTTCTTGATGGCGCCATGTTTCTTTTCAATTGACTGCTTTCTTGTTCAAGCCCTGTCTCTTTTCAGCTGACAACTTTTTTGTTGGAGCCATGTCATCTTTTATTTAACAGCTTTCTTGTCGGAGCCATGTTTTCAGTTAGCTATGCCCAACAACTCATTAAAGTATTCAAGCACTCTATTTAATTTGCAGACTTAGACTTTTGCAGATATTTAATTGAGAAATGGAAATTATAAGGCAGTTTCATTTTCATCTGTTCAGTGTATATTTTGTGAAGTCAGAATGTTCTACTTTTATAGATTGATTTTCTATTCTATGTGTGGTTTATTTCTTCACTCTGAAGAACTGAATTAACCTCCTCTTCATGTGGTGATTTCATCACTTTTGCCAGAAGTCGTCTATTGAATTCATGTCTTCATTTAGCCTTATCTGCTTTTTATACAGAACTTTTTTTTTTTTTTTTTAAATCATTTCACCCCGAGCAAGGCAGAAACGCCACTGATGTGCAGGGGGTTACATAAATGTAGAAAGATTAATTAGAAAAGAGTGAGGAGTACAAGCTAGTTAGAAAGGAACAATAGAAAACTGAGAAAGCAGGTGCAATGACAGGTACATGGGCGGAGAGAAAGGGAAGGTTATACAGGGGAGGGGAGAGAGCTAGAGGCCAGTGGTTAGTAGGTGAGTATTAACTTTGCTTTTAAATTTCTGGAGGTCGTAGCCGTCAGGAAAGCAAGAATACGGGAGTGAGTTCCACAGGCGGGAAGTGCGAGAGAGGAAGCTGCAGGAGTAGAAATGTCGTCTGCGTTTGGCTAACCTGACTGTGAATGGGTGGGACCCAGTTGCCAGTCTGGTTGAACGGGTAAACACCTGTTGAGGAGGCATCAGTGACTTAAGCTCATCCGAGCAGAAGCCATGAAAGTATTTATAGAAGAGACAGAGGGAGGCCACATTTCGACGATGGGAAAGTGGCTGCAGACGAGTCGCCAGATCAGTACCTACTCAATTTGTGAATGAGTTGAAACTCAGTCACTATACTGATATAAATATATATAAATATTTAAAAAATTATGAAAAAGTGTTCATCAGAAAATATCTAGAATGAGGAATTTTTGGCTATCATTTATTTATGATCATGTAATTTTCTTTCACTTTAACACTGTCTTTACTGGCTTTTTTTACGGTAGTTTGATTCAGGCTGCCAAACAAATATAGATAAAAAATAATCAGGAATTTCAGTTTCACCAGCAAGATATTCTTTACTGTTTTTCTTGTTCAGACTGGTTTGAAAATCACATTGAGGCATGAAACTGACACTTGCCATGCAGTGTTGATCCCTATCTTCATACTGGCTAGACTTATCCTTTCAGATATATATGGGAATTGATAGAGTGGATATGGGGATCATTATACCCTTAAAACACACTTATTTCCTATACTAATGCCTGAAATGAAATTCGGTAGGTTGGCAGGACTTTTCCTTAATGTCTGTATCCATTTAATAGTTGCCACATCATTGGCCAATTAGAAATTTGCATAAAAGAATATTTATCTGTGTGTATAAATCCAATGAAGTATCTGTAATGTAACTGGTTTTGACTTGGCATCTCAATCCCAGTCACCTTTTCACAGAGGTGACATGGCTTCCCTCTGTCTTTTCTACAAATATTTTCATGGCAACTGCTCTGACAAGCTTCTTACCCTGGTGTATTGTTTACATAAATTTAAACATGCTACTAGATTGGGGTTTTAGGGTTGAAATAGTTAAATGTAACTGCCTCTTCTTTGATAGCTACAATCTTCAAAAAATTTAAACGCAACATCAATTGCCACAATATATCTTCTTGAATCCTGTTTATCTTTTATTTTTTCTTTAATTCTTTTTGTACATAGTTTTTTCTATCACTGTAATCCTCTGCACAGTAGTGGTAATCCCACCTGGCTTGGTGGGAAATGAGTAATATATATATATATTAATGCAGGTTTCATTGAATAATATAGACAAGTTTTGTCTATTAATTTTGTGTAGGATCCATTCATACCGTCTGATATACTTGATGGTGATGTCGTTAAAAGACAACGAAAAATCACAGTATTTGTTGAATTTTTTATCGGGTCTAAGCTTTCGGCTCACATAAGCCATTATCAAAGAGTAAATAATAACACACAGTAAACATAGAACATTTAAGCTATTAACAATAAAGATAATTGAATTGAAAATATAAGTCCATCCCTACCGTGGCGGATGGCCGAAGACAGTGACAAAATAGTGGTGTTGTGGTCCCTGGTCTGATTACAGACATTTGAGTACGTTGTTGGAAATATCGAAATTGATTGTATTCAAACCAGGTTTAAACTGTTTAATGTAGAGTGCTTCGAGGATTTTTAGTTTCTGCTTATTATTTTCTTGTTTGAGTATGTACGTGTTATCAACAAGCGTTTTTCTCAGAAGTGTGCATTGATAACCGTGTTGTTCTAAATGACGGAATATATTTGAACATTTAGAACAACACGGTTATCAACGCACACTTCTGAGAAAAACGCTTGTTGATAACACGTACATACTCAAACAAGAAAATAATAAGCAGAAACTAAAAATCCTCGAAGCACTCTACATTAAACAGTTTAAACCTGGTTTGAATACAATCAATTTCGATATTTCCAACAACGTACTCAAATGTCTGTAATCAGACCAGGGACCACAACACCACTATTTTGTCACTGTCTTCGGCCATCCGCCACGGTAGGGATGGACTTATATTTTCAATTCAATTATCTTTATTGTTAATAGCTTAAATGTTCTATGTTTACTGTGTGTTATTATTTACTCTTTGATAATGGCTTATGTGAGCCGAAAGCTTAGACCTGATAAAAAATTCAACAAATACTGTGATTTTTTGTTGTCTTTTAACGACATCACCATCAAGTATATCAGACGGTATGAACGGATCCTACACAAAATTAATAGACAAAACTTGTCTATATTATTCAATGAAACCTGCATTAATGAAAAAATGCTGCCAAAATACACACAATATATATATATATATATATATATATATATATATTAATGTAAACTTATCACTATACTCGTTTCAAAAAACCCTCCGAGTACGTACGTGGAAAGAAAAAATGGTAATAAAAAAGAACAAGCTAAGCACTTGAACATCAGTCAAAGTATACAGCCCAAAGTAAAAAAATCCATGATGAGTAACCTAAAACAAAAGCACTCAATATGCAAGTAGAGCAAACAAAGTAAATATCTAACCTAGAGAGCCAACGAGCCTACCAAGGTTTCACCTAATTGGATCTTCAGGGAAGTATATATATATATATATATATGTATATACATACACACACACACAGTACTGTGCAAAAGTATTAGGATAAGAACTATTTTATCTTTTATGAGGCATCAAAATAAAGTTTAAGATCACCCCTGTTCTAACACTATTGCACACTATCAGTAGTGTGTAAAAGTGTTAGGACAGGGTTGATTTTCCTAAAAACCTCACTGAAATTCAAATACAGGGTGAAAAGTCAAACCTTTGTAAGAATTATTTAACTAAAAAGGAAGAGGAAGGAAGACTTCGGAATTTGAATTGGCCCCCACAAAGCACTGATATCAATCCTATTGAACATCTATGGCATATTTTGCATAAAAACATTGATAAATCTTATGTTACTTCACAAGACAAACTTTGGGAACAAATACAAGCCGCTTGGCAGGAGATGCCATTAGATACTTTGAAGAAGCTTGTGATGTCAATGCCTGACAGAATGAAGGCTGTGATCAAAGCGAAAGGCTATTATACTAAATATCAAATTTATTTTAAAACAAGTATTTTTTTCTTGTTAAAGCATTTGTTGAGTAAGTCAAATAAAATTACTTTAATTAAATTGTTTATTTTCTGTCAATATGCCTCATAAAAGATAAAATAGTTTTTGTCCTAATACTTTTGCACAGTACTGTATATATCCAGGTCAAGAGAACCAACAGTTTTAGAATTTTAAAAGTGTGGAACACAACATATATCAGAAAGCAAAATATAATTAAATTTGATTGACAATTTCCCATTAAGATTGAAAGAAGAAAACCTGTATTTCTCAAAACATATAACCTAATTTTTCAAATTTTAAAGGTTGAATTTACTTCTGATTAGTTAAATTATGCAGACACATGAATTTTTATGTCTTCTTCCATCCATATCAGCTCTTTAAATAACAAGCATATGATTTTCTGCATTCAAATGTAAATCATTTTCACAAAAATTGTTCAACAGTGCCTGATAATGAGATAAAATCTCGAAACATAGAAATTTCCATGTCACAATCTAAATTAAATAAATTTTAAATAAAAAACAAATTTAATTACAATTTTATATATATATATATATATAATTAATGCAGAGAAGTTTGTTATTTAACTAAGCCTAAGCAGTGTCATGTCAACTTGAAAGTTTTGTAAAGAAACTGTTATGATGTCTTTCCTTGTCAGGGCTAAATTTTCAGTTTGCTCTTGAGTCCTGGTTGTTGTTCAGAGGTAGAATCGCCGATTAATGACAATTCAGTCAGGTTTCGATCCTAGCTAGAAGCAATCAGATGTCTAACTGTACTGATGAGCTGTGATATAGCAAAACAGATCTGTCTGTGGATGATGTGGATGACTATATATATATATATATATACATACATCTGCAGTTGACTATATATATATATATATAACCAAGCAGTCATGCTGACTTCAAAGTTTCATGAAGACATTGTTATGATGTTTTCACTTGTCAGGGCTAAATTCTCAGTCTGCTGTTGAGTCCCAGTTGTTTTTCTTATTTACATGGTGCTTGGTGTAATTTGATATTTTGTTATGTGAGTGGTCTACATGTAGTGAATTGTTTTTTTGTTTTTTTTGTGATGTTGACTTTTTTAATGTTGTATCATTTTCATTTTATTGTGCAAGTGGTTGATTTCTTTTTATTGCTTTCTATTGTGCATGTGAAAATGTGTTTACTTAATTGCTTTATAATGAGTTGGTTTCTTTTTGTCATTTAGGTTGACCTTATTTTATTGTGTTGAGTTGACTTTTTTCTTACTGTGTCAGTATATATTAAAGAATTTAAAGTGCTTAAAGAATTTTGTTAGGTCATAGTTAAGTGGATGTGTTGTATGCATTTATGGGTGTGAACTTTGTGTAATTTTTTCTGTTTTGTGATAAATTATTTTCTGTTATTATTTTCTGTGTATTTTTGTTTTTGTTACCATGACACTGCTCAGTTAAGTGACAAATTTCTCTGCATTAATCCTATTAATGCTGTATCTCTACCTTGATATTAAGCACTTTATAACAAAAAGCCTGCTTCCCAAAAAAAAGCATTATCACAACACAATACTATATATATATATATATATATATATATATATATAAATTAAAAAAGGATTAATTCAATGATGTTGGATGATCATTTCAATATGAAAATCCCCACGGAGGATAACACATCACCTCAGCAACAGAAAAATCCTTTCAGAAACTGGAGAAAAATCAGTCTAATTTTCCTTTTTAAATAGATTTGCAAAGAAATTAAAAAAGAAAATAAAAAAGAAAAAGAAAAAAAGAAAAAGATAAAACAAAATAAAATCAAATAAACAAGAAAAGAAAAATTGACATCGTCTGGGTTCGCAAAAAAAGGAAAGAGAATTGTAACTTAAAAATTAACAGACAGCCATGTTGAATTGATGTAAGGTTAAGCAACACGGAAAAAAGGTGGGAGATAAGAGAGATAAAGGAAGGAAGGGAGGGAAAAAGAAAAGAAAAGAAAAAAAATTTTATATATTACAGACGCTGGACATATTCAAAAATATGTATATAATATTGTTTTTACCTAAAAGGTTACTGTGTGAGTAATTAACTAAATAGAGGTTGAAAATAAATGATAATATTTATAATATTATCAAATACAAAACTTGCAATCTGCATTAAAGTAAATAATCACTGCTAGTAGAGAACTGCTTGACAGTATGAAAATCTTGACTCTCTCAATGGAGTCCAACGTATTATATAAGGATTGGGACATACCCAATACTGTCCATATGTATGTACACACACACAAGTTGACTAACAAACCACTGTGATTAAACTTTGAATTAAAATTTTCTTGAAGTCATATAAGTAATTTCTTTTCTAGACACAGTGTGTAAAAATTGTCCAAATGATCTGCAGATTCAAGCACTGTCAGCTAACCTATTATCTATTATGAAGGATGTTCTTTTATTTAAATGAATATCTAGATTCTATATATATATATATATATATATATATATATATACAGTGAATGTCTATTATGTTTAATCATGAGCCATTCTAAACATCATATTTTGACTTTAATTTCAGGTGAAAATAAAGACATTTTCCAACATGAATTTTTGTCTTTATTTTCACCTGAAATTAAAGTCAAAATATGATGTTTAGAACGGCTCATGATTAAACATAATAGACATTCATTGTCTCTTATATTTAACAGTATATGTTTAGAAAATTATCTGCTGCCTCGATACACTATATATATATATATATGTATAGGATGGGAATGTTTTATTAATTTGCAAACACAGTCAGCAGTTTGTGACCATGTTCCTAATTGATGTTATTGAAAGTTGGCTTCAATTTTTCATTTTTAATTATTTTTTGCATTTAGATATGTCTGTTATGGTTGTATGGTGGTAGATATGACCGTAAATGTTTTATTGAAAATGTTATTCAATGAAAACTGCTTTATTGAAAAGTCTTCTCTTTCTCTATGTGCCATGTCCTGTCAGAACATAGGCAATCATAGACCTCCATAGCCATTTTCATTCTTAACATTTTTACTCTTGGTATCTCTCCCAAACCCACTCTGATATCCATTCATTCAAGCCCATCAACTGTGTCTTGGGCTGCTTTCCTCTGTCTCTCTTTTCCTCTTTTCAACATGTGAGCATTAGATTCTCTCAGACTTCTTTCCTCATTACAGGCCCCAGAAACCTTAGCTGTAGTAGTAGACAGGAACTGACTAATATAGACGAATTTGAACATAGATATGAAAAGATAGATAGACTTTAGAAATGGTTTACTTAATAGACTGATTGATAGATACAAACGGAAATAAATACAGTGATAGACATTAGAGTTATTTTTCAACATAGACAGACTGAGTGGTAGATATTTATGAACAGACTGATAGATATGAACAGAACAAAACAGAAATAGATTGATAGACTTTAGAATTGGTTTCATTACATATGAACACAAATTTGCAAAAGAAAAATTGATGAAACAGAAACCAATTTTCTTTTTTTTTTCAATTTTAAAATTATTTAATTATTATTTCTACTTATTCATTTTCTTAATTCATTTATTCGTTTGAAAATAATATTTATCTGAGAGGCATCCACAAGAAAAATAGAAAAATTTTCAATGTTTTTTCATAACATATTAACAAATACACTGTTTTGTGTGTACACAAAACATATATATATATATATATATATATATATATATATATATATATAAATTTATATTCTTTTAAATTACTTAATATTCATTTATATATACATACCGAGTGGCATGCTAATGTCGACATTCGTACAAGTTCAAAATAATAACAATAAATTCTCACTATACACTGTAACAAAAATATCAGATAAGTGAGATATGAAGTTATGCTCAATGTCTTTAATTTTTTAGTATTTACAAAATGGGATGTACTCTCTTCAATCGAAATAAAAGCAACATATACTATAATTAACAATAAGAAATATTTTACTTTTCCCTTGAAATGATAGCATGTTTTTAGTAATTTTGCAATTCTATTTTACTCATACAATATTAAAGCCTATCAGTTGCTCTGCACTTTCTTGTCTATGTTGAAAACTTCCTGAATATTAAAACAAACATTCTGCTGTAACCTGAAAAGGTAACTGCATAAGTAATCACCAAAAGGGAGATTGGGAATAATAGTATATCAACAAATACAAGACTTGCACACTGCATGAAATTGATACACTGCTAATGAACTGTTAGTATAATCACTCCACTCTTCTCTTTACTCCAATAAGAGGGTAGGAACATACCATTAGTGTATATTGCTAAGTAAACAACAACTATTCACACATATTTTAGTCTGACTGAATCATAAACACACATTCGTACATTTACCCTTGATTCGCTCATGCATATCAGTCAGTCAGTTAAGTACCATACATGATACACGCTTGGGCGATCATGTCTTGAAAGAGACATGACTGACTGAGCAGAAGATTATCCCACAGTAGGTTGCCATTGCTTTCTGTGGTAGACTGGTTGCCAGCCAAGGCTATAGAACCCAATCTGTCATGTTATTTAACCCATAACTGGAGGAGGAAGAGATGTATTATATTATTAAGTAGTAATAAGTGGGGGATCATTTTATAACTTCAAAGCAATATAAAACTGATCCCCCACTTTATGCCCAGTAGAAGCCTTAATCATGATTCCAACTATTATATTCAGTCAGTCAGTTAAGTGCCATACGTGATACACGCTTGGGCGATCATGTCTTGAAAGAGACATGACTAACTGGGTAGAAGATTATCCTGCAGTAGGTTGCCATTGCTTTCTGTGGTAGATTGGTTGTCCTATTATTTAACCCATAACTGGAGGGAAGAGACGGATTAATACCTTTCCCAAGGGTATTTGAGCATACGTGAACGCAAGGAATTCGGCTGGAATTCGAACTCAGCTTCACGATTTCTCGTTCTGCGCCAATATCCACTGCACCGCAACACACTTCCTCATGCATATATTTTATTTTTAAAAAAATCATCCATTGTTTGATACTTGAATACATTATTTCACTACAATTTTGAATAGAAATGTATTTTGTTTGATCATTGTTGTAACCCTGAAAGCTTACTGTGTGAGTAATCACTAAAGTGGAGGTTGGGAATAATAGTATATCAACAAGAACAAGACTTGCATGCTGCATGAAATAGATACACTGCTACTGAAATGCTACTCAGTATAATCACTCTAATAGCGTCCATTTATTTCAAAGGACAGGAACATACCATTACTATATATCAATATATATCTGTAAATAATTACAATACCTCATTGCAAAAGTATAGTCTACAGAGCCAGTCACAAATCAAGAGTTCTTTCGATGCATCATT
Organism: Ascarosepion bandense; assembly: GCA_037127315.1. NCBI lineage: Eukaryota > Metazoa > Mollusca > Cephalopoda > Sepiida > Sepiidae > Ascarosepion > Ascarosepion bandense. The sequence goes on along the minus strand of JBBBDQ010001275.1, from coordinate 483,350 downwards.
TCTTTTAGAGTTTTAGTTTTGTTTAATGGCATATCAACACCTCTGTGGGTTATTTAATGCCAAAAAGGTGGGGTTTTAAGGTTTTTTTTTAATATTCGGTTATAGTGAAACGGTTGATTTTGTCAGATTTTAATGAAAATTTTTTGTTTTTATTCTTTTTTATTTTAGAAAAATGAAAATGTCTTCTAGTTTTGCATTCAAAAATGTTTTGCTGAGAATAATATTTTTTCCTTCAAAAACGTATTATTGGTAATATTTTTCTTTCAAAAATGTATATTTTTCTATAAAAGTCTATTTTCACACTTTCGTAGAGTTTTAACTCCAGTTTGGGGTCAAACTATTTGCCCATAGCTGGGACCCTAATAGGTGCTACCACTTCAAGTCAAGGTGAACCTGAGAACAACAGCAATTAAGAAGTGGTTCCATGCTCCTCACAACCTCCCAATCAGAGGCCTTGCTGCCGGATGCTGTTTACCATCATGCCCAGGACCCCATTTCTTTTATAAACATGCTACATCAGCAGAAGAGTCCACAATATAGACACTTGCCATTCTCTCTTACTCTATATATACATATACCTCATGTATGTTGACATAAAAGGCAATTTTTTAACCTTAAAATGTCTCCCCCAAGATAGGGGACTATCTTTTACTCTATATATAAAATAAAACCCCTACACCCTGTGGTTTATGGTAAGTTGTTAGCATGGGAAGTTTTTGACATTAGGCTAACTTTTGCCTTGGTAACTATCAAAACAAATATTTTTTATTTAATTCATGTTGTTATAATAAAAATGTACTGTTAATAAAAGTACTCTTAAGTTATATGTGTTATGATTGCATGACAACTATAAGAGAGAAAGAGAGAGAAATCCGAAACCATCACCACACACTGAAGATTAGGATAGTTAATTGACAATATATTACTTCTTTTTAAAGAGGGCGTTGAACAAAAGCACAACTACATGTGCATCTCAAAAAATCACTTAAAGATCGCTTTGGGAACAGTGTTACGAGTGGATGGTTAGCAGAGAAAAGTCATTCAGGGTACCGTAATAATCTACTGAAAAGGTACTGTAAATTAAAGCAGTTAATTGACAATAACTTCCACCATTTTTTCATTAAAATTTGAGTGAAAAGAAAATATATGCTTACAGAATTCTTTAATAAAGTCAGTACATTTTAAAATACAACATGAGGGTGGTTGTCTTGTATAGAAATGAAAATAATTAAGCTTAAAATTCTTCAGATTCAAGAACCACCATATTCTTCAGGTCTCACCCCTTGCAACTTTTTCCTTTTTTTAAAAATCAGATCTTACTTGAAAGGAATGAGATTTCAAGATGTTATGGAAATCCAAGAGAATGCAGTGAGACAGGTGCATGTTATCCCTCCAAAACAGAGTTCCAGGAATGATTCCATCAATGGAAACACCTGGATAAGGTGTGCGGCTCCAGCAGGGGACTACTTCAAAGGAGATTACCATATATGTCAGCATAGAAGACAACCTTTTAACCTTAAAAAATAGCCTCTGCCAAATAGGGAGCTGACATATACATCAGGTATAAAAGATTTTTGACTGAAGGCTAATCCCTGCCACACCTACTTTTTTTTTTTTTTTTTTTTTTTATGAGGTTGAACAAAAACACAAATGGATGTGTGTCTCTGCATGTTTTTTAAAGATTGCATTTGAGAACACTGGTATGAGTGGATGGTTAGCAGGGAAAAGTTATTCAGTCGACCATCATAGCTAAATTAAAACACGGCACTCACTTATGAGATATTGTAGATAGTGGGAGTTAATTGACAATAACTCCCCACCATGTTTTCATTAGAATTAGAGTGAAAAGAAATTATATGCTTATGGAATTCATTTAATAAATTGAATACATTTTAAAATACTATTGTGGGAGGGGTGGTTTATATGATAAATATAGCCTGAAACCTACATTTTAACTTCAAACTTTTTGGGTCATCTTGTATGCCCATATATAGTCATCCGCAGAAGGATCTGTTTCACTGTATCCCAGCTCATCAGTATGGTTGGACAACTGATTACTTTTTACCCAGGTTTGAAACCCAACCGAATTGGCATCAGTCGTCGATTCTACCTCTTAGCTATGTGTGCTCGGTAGAATGAGGCAAACTTTTAACCTGTGGTATATCATGTATATATATGCCAGTAGTTAGTGTTCTAATTCATTACTGAATGAGCAATGTGTAGATGCTAGAGAAGCTACTGTTTTTTCAAAGTCTACCATTCTTCCAGAGTGCTCAATCAGGGTGTGTGAGCATATTAGTCATTAAACCCTCCAAAAATGGCTTGGAAGTAAATCCCAAAGGATTCTATTAATATTAAACACACACACACACACACACACACACACACATATATATATATATATTGATTTTACATTGCTATGTAAGTGGACTTGTATAAAGCACATTTCTTAGAAAATTTGCTGAAAATTACCATGAAACACTCTTGACAGTTTCATTTTTGTATTAAGTCTGCAGAATCATCCAAAAAACAAGAAGTAAAAGCATACAATTCTTGTATCACAAAAGAAATTGGAACAAAACGAAGAGTGCTTCTTTACAAAGATTTCGTGATTTTTTTTTTAATTGTTAAATCGTCCTCTAAACTTGCGAGCCCTTCACCTATTTAAGTGTTTTCCTCATTTACCTAATGGTCCTTAAAATCATAAAACTTACAGAAGTTGGGCTAACTAAAATAGATGAGACCTCAACAGATCTGCATTCATTAAGCCCCCCCCCAACTGATTTCCATGTTCTTTTTATCACACAGTTTTTTGTTTTTTTTTAACTGCATCACCAACCTTTTTTGTACATTTCAAGGAACTTGGGGTCTTTTTCGGCTTGTCTCTTTTACTTAAAACTCTCGGGACATTTAATTGATCATCCACTGAACAGAAGATTTTTAAATATTCATCATAAGTACATGTAAATTTTAAGAACCTAATTAAGGTAGTCTCCAGAAATGGAAAACAAAAGAAAAACAGACACCTTTGAGATCAGAGAAAAAGCAGAAAGAAAAAATGCTTTTTAGAAAAAAATGAATGTCTTAAATTTTAGAAGTTTGATTTTTCACTTTAGAGAAAAATACATTGATCAAAAATTTGCATTAAAATAAATGAACTGAATATTTTTAAGTTCTGTTTTTTTTTTTCGAATGGCAACATTTACTACTGAATTGTTGAATTTAGGTGTTAAAATTGATTTAAAAATACACTTAAAAGTAAAAATTACCATAAAATAAACACTTACTTTCAAAGTTAAAAAAGTAATATTTATTAATTACCAAAAATTATTTTGTAAGAAATAAATTTGGTAGAAAAGTAAAAGAATATTTTCCATGAAATATATCCATTTAAATTAAAATAAAAGAAAATAATATAGTTTAATTAATTTTTTGTAGATCCACTTTTTCAACTGAAAAATATATCCTTTCATCAAATCTAATTACAAAAAATACCCAGATACATTCTATCTGAAAATAATTTTCAAATATATGTGTGTGTGTGTGTCTGTTGATGGATGTAACAGAATTGATGTTTTTTTCAGAAGCAAACCATTTTTTTTTTTTTTTTTGAGAAGCAAACAATTTCATAAATAAAATCTTAAGTTTTTTTATTTTGTCATTGATTAAATCTATAAAACCTCTTCTGCAGAGAAAGTTTCAAAATATACCCAGTTTATTCCTACATGATTCTCCACATGATCAAACCTAAAATATGTTTATTAATTTATTTATTGCGTAAAATTTATTTATGTTATTTACGATGTTTGGTCTGTTCTTTTCATCTTTATTGCCACATTCATCATGTTTTGGTTATTGTATGCTGCAATCTTCTTCAGATGATTGAAATTTTGAACTGAACCTTTTATTTCCATCACTGGGGTAAATTGTTCTCATTCCATGAGTCATGCCACTTCTGGATGTCGTAGTCATCTCCATTTAACTCAACTTTTGTTCACTGAATTCACGTTTTGGATCAAGTCACTGGATCTAACCAACGCTTTTATCCACTGGGCCATGTGTCCTTGGAAACATTAGCATAGAACTTTTTGGGACTTATAAACCTAATGTTTCAGTAACCAATTTTTTTCCCAAACCTCATATTACAAGCACAAGGTTTCTAATTGATTTCCTCTAGACAACTAAGATATCTGGAAGTAGCATGACTCGTGGAATGAGAACAATCTATACTGGTAAGCAAAATAAAGGGTTCAGTTTGAAATTCCAATCATCTGAAGATGGTTGAGTGTACAATCACTGAAACATCATGAATATGGCAACCAAGATGAGGACAACAGTCCAAACAATGTAAATAATTACAATACCCTATCTCAAAGATGTAAACAAAATGTCTAAAATTTGTATTTCATTTGCAAATCATTTCATTCTCTTTTGTCTTGCAGATCAAATTTTATTCTGCTGAGTTGTAAGGTTTCAATCTAGATTTCCTCCAGGAATCTGTCTCGTTTTAAAAAGCTTTCTTCATGTACACATAGTTTTCCAAATTATTGCAAATCCTATCTTAGCTTTGGATTAATTTCAAAAAAGGAAACTTTAGAAATTTCTTTCCACAATCTGTAGAAACTTTAAGTTGATACTCTGTCTAGTCATGAAATCTGCAGCTCATTCTATAGATTTTGTAAAAACGTTTTCTTATAAGAACATAGATACAAGTATAAGCCGTCAATTTTTGTCAGATTTATTTTCTCTAATTCAGAAAATTAGAACCCTAACCATTGAGCTAAACAATCGGTATAAAATAAAGATATGTTTTTGGTATTTTCTGTTAATTTTCCCCGAATAATCTAAAGTTACTTACTGTAAATATTATTTCACCCCTCTAAATTTATAAATTTTAAATCAAAGTCTGTTTTTTTTAAAATTTTTAGCACTCTTAAAATTATAAATTTTAAATCAAAATTTGTTTAGCTTGCATTGCCAATAATCCAACCCTCAGAATGCAAAATTACCAACAATCAAGAAAGTTTTCTAAGTTTTCAAGGTACTTACAAGGAATTTTTTACAATTTCAAAACATGACTTGTTTATCAGGGGAGTGCTCATAGTGTCCCCATGTTATATATCGACAAACAACGAACAACACGGGTATATATAAAAATATATGTTATATTTTTATTAATGACGATGAACCGTGCAGCCTAGGGAACAGAGAGTGAGAGAGCGCGCCTCTAAGGGGTTGACGGGGGAGTGTCGTCGTATCTGTTGCTCCTCTGGTCTGGTCTGGCTCTCTCGTCTGCCTCTGTCTCTGTCTCTCCCTGAAATCCATGCGCCGAGGTCTTTTATAATCTCCAAACCGGGACTTCCGGATTTTGCCTCGTCCACGCACGCCCACGTAATTCTCAGAGACACCTGTTCTGTCTGCCTCTTGTAGCCATTTCCGCTACTGCCGGAAATAAGGTCAAACAAACATCCGTTCCTTTCAACGACCGGAAAACACCCCCGCTTGCATCAGCCTTTCCTTGAGTGGGGCCAGGTTGTTATATTACATTCCTCGCCCACCCATTTTCCAAAATGTTCGCCTAAGAACATTTTAAGCGCAACACCCTCACTCTCCTCCCCATGCCACACAAGCCCGACAATTGTATAAAATATGTGCACGCCAAAACAACAAAACATGTGCATGCCGAAACAAAAAAACAACAAAAAAATATATAGGGGAGCCTACATCGGCAACCCAACAATGTTCGTGTCCATCTTGAAAATTGTTCTACCAGCTCGATGTTTCATTGTTCTTTTTTTTTCTTTCTTTTTTCTTCCTTTTTTTTTCTTTCTTTTTTTCCTCCTTTTTTTTTTTTTTTTAATATCCATTTTCACAGAATTGGGCAAAGTTCTTAAAAATGTTCATTTTCTTTCTCGACTCTGTCCATAAGCGTAGACGCCTCGATGCACGACCACATGATCATAGGCGGTAATCGCGCCCCAGTTTCTAAACTAACATCGAGTAAATGACCTTTGACCAACACCATGCGTGCTTCTGCTCGAGTTTATTGTTACACATGTAACTTCATTTAATTTAATTTAATTTCAAACATACTATGTTTGAACACAGAAAAATGGCCATTATCTGCCGTACATGTCATTCATAGTCTGACCGAGAAATGTTCAATAGAAAATGAAGAAAATTACCCTAATTCCAACGTTAATCCGCATGCAATTTACTTGTGGAGGATTAGAGGTTTCATCTATATTAATTTAGTCTAAAACAATGGACCCGTGAGTCGTAGTTCCTTAGTTTGTACAATGTTTTCCATTCCCTGAACTACTTCCTCTGGATTCGAATCCAAGCATATCTGATTTGTTGACATCTCTCTGTTTAACGCAGAGACATTTGAGTGTTGAACACCCGTTGACCCCGGAGTACTATTCACAACGGATAACTCAATTTCCTTTCCCGAAGCACTGTTGCTTCTTTTACACTTAAAAATCCGCTTCCTGGCTATTATTCCAAGGATTATTATTACGCTGACCATGCCAGCAATGACCCCTATCGTCAACCTCCTCGGGAGTTCCTCACATCCCTCACCAAATCTCTCCATATTTATCTGTTCCAAGGTATTTACTAGTTTTCAGAAATTAATATATCTTCAAAAGATATTTCCCAAGTCACATAAATGAAAATTCACAGAGGATGTTGAATTGATGGGAACCTGCACAAAAGCATAATTCACAACCATAGAAATGTAAATCATTTTGTAGTGTACAGTCATTGAAAAGAATTCCAAAAAAAAAAACCTAACACTGCACAACCCAACGAAAACATTGTTATCAACAAGTTAATCCAATTATCCACTTTAAAGAGTAGAAGAAACTTCCTTTACATGATTTTACATCTCACTTACTCAATAAAAGTCAGATTAATTAAGCAACATACCAGTAAACTCACTTCACATATATGGTAAAATATTAACAACAAAAATAAATCATTAACTCAGATGTTTTGTACTTACAGATAGGTAAATATTTCAACTCCAATCCTCCCGCCAACTTTAACACTTTTCCCGCAACCCCTAACCTATGCGCTCTCCACTAAGCGTACTATTCTTTGCATATAGTCCCGTACCCCCTCCGTTCTACCCTTAATGTGTTTGACACCAACAATCCACATTTCTCAATGGCAAAAGTATGCATTTTTTTTTTTTTTTTTCTAACTGGACTTATTATAAACACGAGCAGAGAACACACACACTATCAAATCAATGAGTCACTTACCTTGGCTGAATGTCTACAGTCGCGCGGCTGCTATATATTTTCGTCTTCTTTTTTTCTTTCTATCTGGTAGTTTTAAGTCCGTTGAATTTTCAATCGTTGCCGTGGTAACCAGCTCGTATCTATCTGTTTTGTTGTCTCAAAACAGCAAGTCACTAGCACCAAAAAGACTTTTGTTATATATCGACAAACAACGAACAACACGGGTATATATAAAAATATATGTTATATTTTTATTAATGACGATGAACCGTGTAGCCTAGGGAACAGAGAGTGAGAGAGCGCGCCTCTAAGGGGTTGACGGGGGAGTGTCGTCGTATCTGTTGCTCCTCTGGTCTGGTCTGGCTCTCTCGTCTGCCTCTGTCTCTGTCTCTCCCTGAAATCCGTGCGCCGAGGTCTTTTATAATCTCCAAACCGGGACTTCCGGATTTTGCCTCGTCCACGCACGCCCACGTAATTCTCAGAGACACCTGTTCTGTCTGCCTCTTGTAGCCATTTCCGCTACTGCCGGAAATAAGGTCAAACAACATCCGTTCCTTTCAACGACCGGAAAACACCCCCGCTTGCATCAGCCTTTCCTCGAGTGGGGCCAGGTTGTTATATTACACCCATACTTAGAAATAGCTCATCTATGGATTTCGGGTGATTGCAAAGGCCAACCCAACCAGAGTACAATAAAAGAGGCTTGCTTTGGGAGAGTTTTGTAAATATAAATTCTTTTTATTTTGGGTGAATTAACAGAAAAGATTGTCAGTTTTTAATTATTGGCCAAAAATACATCTTAAGATGCATAAACAGTGTTGTTCAACTAATTAAATTTGTAAATAAAACTACTTTGCAACTTTGAGATTTTTTTTTTATTAATTTATACTGTAAATCTGTGCATAATCTTGTAAGAAGCATCTTAGACTTAAAACAATTCTATGGAAAGAGTGAGCACTCTTAGAAAAAGAGCCTTTGTAAATATAGTGTGGACACAGAAATTAACACAACATGATCACAGGCAGTTTCTCATCAGAAACAATCATCAGACCTCTATTTATATGATAGATATAGCAAGTGAATTTCACTTGATAATATTTGTTTTTATCTGAAACTAGCAGTATAGCCCAGTGTTGCTCAGGTGTAATGAAAGCTTTTATATATATATTATCCATTTTCTGCACTATTGTAAGTACTGCAACCTTGAAACTTCTGAATATATCATTTCTTATGTCTTTGTCTATGACTGTATCAAATTTGATTAAAATCGGACCACTCCTTCTATAACCCGATTTTTTCGATTGTCGATTTTCGATATTTATCGGGGGTACCTCGACACAAAACCTAGCTAAGAACACTCGCAGACGCTTATAGTACAACTGTGTAAAATTTCAAGAAAATCAGTTCAGCCATTTCGGAGTCTATAGGTAATGGATACACACACACACACACACACACACACACACAGACAAAGTTCCATTTTAAATAAGTTTAGATATTTACAATAAGTTATTTGTTGTTTTTTATTCAAAACAAAATCCAAGAACCACTCAAGACAGTGTTGTGATGAACATAGGAGGAGGTAAGAAGTTAAGACTATGAGGATATGTGGGAAAAACAATTTAGCCCATAGGTGGGGGAAGATATGAATCTATTCTTTTCTCAAGTAGAAAAGGCCTAGATTTGGATATGGCTTGTTGATTGACCATTATCAGTCAGAATGTCAAACACTCATTTCTAAATTGTTACTGTATTTACTGTATCTGAATTATTCATAGGTGATCATGACTCTCTACAGTTTCCTTTTCTTGATCTTACAACTGCTATGACTTCTTGTGAAAGATAATAGAGTGATCGTCTTTTACTTTATCAACCAATGATCTTTAGAACATAGGCATTCATGACTCTCCACAGTTTGCATTTCTTTATTCTGTCAATTTTCGTTATTTTGTCTGAGAATTCATCATAGGAAAAATGGTGGAGTAGTTACTCATTGCCTTCTCCATCGTTTGAATTTCTTAATTTTTTCTCTTGTACTTGTTGTCACCCAAAACTTAAGAACTCTAGTTTACTCTTTTGTTTCACTCCATAGCTAGATGTTATAAGAGATGGGTTCATGCCTTTCTCAAGAGTATTAATTTTAATGTAAATACTGAAGACTGACTCTGAACTTAAACGCTGCTTGGTGGTTCCATTTTGTGCACCAATATCTACAATACAAACTGTACCTGCCCAAAATATTTCATGCTCTTGTAAATGGACTGTTTGAAGATTGCTTTTTGTAATTCACGTCAGATCAGTGGAATAAAGAAAAGAAATCTCATTCTTTCCAAGAAGACATTTTTAAGGCTTTTCAAGATATCATTCTGATAAATATTTGGAGAAGAGAATAATTTGTCAAATGAACATGAACGTCTTGTAAGAATAATCTGATAAAAGAATATAAAGACGTGTGAAGAGCAGACAAACTATTTTATTCACGGGATCAAAGCCACTTAGAGTTTTACTGAATTTAGAATTTGGTTACTATGAAAATTTTTCATTCGGAGATTAAAAAATAACACCAACAAAATAGTGCATATACATTCATGTCCCTTCAGGATGTAGGCAATCATGGCCATCCACATCTCCCTATCCTTGCAAACTTTCTCCTGTTACTCTACCTAAACCCTGCTCTGCCATCCACCTGCTCAGGCCCTTCAAATATGTTATCCACTGCTTTCCCTGATCTCACTTTCCCTCTATCTAACCTGTGAGTATCAGATTCTCCAAGCCTTCCTTCCTCATCACATGACCCAGGATCTTTAGCTGTCTTTTCATGCATGGTCATCAGCAAAAAGGAGTAACCCAAAATGCCAATTGCAGGTTGGGGATAGTAAAATCAAGCAAGAACAAAATTTACATACTTGAGGAGTGTTCTAACGCAATGCGGAAAGTGCGGAACTGAGATCTGAAGCTGAGCAGAGTATTAAGACACAGGAAAATTTTGCTAGAAACAAAAAAGAGAGTGTTGGATTGCTATGTGTTGTCTGTTCTACAATATGGCAGTGAATGCTGGACAATATCATCAAAGATGAAGGAAAAACTTGAAGCAACTGAAATGTGGTTCTACAGAAGTATAATGGATATAAAGTGGGGGATCAATTCCATACTACAATCAATATATAAAATGATCCCTCACTTTGTGGTCACATCAGTTTCTATACACTTATATTTCTCAGATCCAAAAGCACAAGGATGCATTCCATGAGCTGAGAAGAGTATTAAGCAACAGGACAATTTCGCTAGGAACAAGGAAGAGAGTACTGGATTGCTATGTGTTGTCAGTTCTTCAATATGGCAGTGAATGCTGGACAATATCATCAATGATGAAGGAAAAACTTTGATCAATTGAAATATGGTTCTACAGAAGGACACTGCGGATATCATGAACCAAGCATGTGAACAATGATGAGGTTTTGAAAATGATGGAAACAAAAAGGAACTAATATTGGGCATCAGGAAGAGACAACTAAAGTTTGTGGAACATGCAATGAGGAAGGAGAGCTTGGAGAATCTGATACTCACAGGCCAGATAGAGGGTAAAAGAAACAGGGGTAAGCTGCATGTAACATACTTCATGGTTCTGAGCAGGTAGATGGTGGAGCACAGGGCTGTGTGTTGTAACAGGAGAAAGCATGCTAAAAGACACCAGGGATAGGGAGATGAGGAAGGCCATGATCACCTACATCCTGAAAGGACAAAGGGCACATAGCAGAAGAAGAATCTAAATCTATAAGTGTTGTCTCCATTATTTTTGCTGTTCATGTTACCACAAGAACCGATTGCTTTATTAAGTTTTGTTGAAATCAGCCCCAAAATCTGATGGCACTATCAAATCTTATTTGAATTATGTAATCTATAATATAGGATTTTACAAGTACGTGATTGTTTGCCGTAGGTTTAAACATAGTTGTTTACAAAGATAAACATAGAGAGATAACAACAGCTCAAGAATTGAACAATCTTACCATATAAGTCATACCAACAACCCCCTCCACACTGTTTTGAAATAACCGTTAAGCAATGCAGTAAATTAATTAATCAATTGAATCAGATATTAGAAAGATGAAAAGTCGACGAGTTTTTAGTTTGTCATGCATTTTCCATTTCTTTCTGAATCCCTCCATTATTTCTTGGATGTTCTTTTCATTGGGGCGGTGGGGGGGGTCACTTTTTTTTAATCTCTCTTGAGTTTTTTTCTTTTTTTTTTCTCAATGTCTCTCTTTTGAATTTACTTTAATTTCTCTGTTTCTTTGTTTCTTTTCCTTTTTTCCCCCCAAATTTTCATTTCTCTTTTTTTCTCATCAATTTTTCATTCTTTCTCATTCATTTACTGTTCTATTTGAATTTCTCCGATGAAGAATTTTCAATGTTTGACATTCTGACTGATATCCTTATTTTTCTTGTTATTATCACTGCATTTTAGCTATTGCGTCCTCCTTATGTGTCTCTTGATCTGAGCAGTAATCTCTCGGGGTACATTGTTCTTATTCTCACCTCTATCTATGTCTAGGGATATATTGTCTTTACCCTGTTTTTGATGAAATTGTACTCACAATCACCATGCTACCAAGTAACTGAACCAACACTTTAAGCAAATTGACTATTGCGTTGTGGTACAGTGGATATCGGCTCGGAATGAGAAACCGTGGAGCCGAGTTCGAATTCCAGTTGAATCCATTGTATTCACTTACGCGCAAATATCCCTGGGAAAGGTATTAATCCGTCTCTTCCTTCCAGTTATGGGTTAAATAGCAGGACAGATTGGGTTCTATAGCCTTGGTCGGCAACCAGTCTACCGCAGAAAGCAATGGCAACCTACTGCGGGATAATCTTCTGCCCAGTCAGTCATGTCTCTTTCGAGACATGATTGCCCAAGCGTGTATCACGTATGGCACCTAAACTGACTGACTGACTACTGCCATTTAATTACATTTTTTCTTTCTTTTTCTTTTTTTTTTCTCAAGTTTTTATTCTTTCTCTTTCATTCATTCTTGACTTTAATTTCAGTAATTTTCTTATTTTGAAAATCTTTCTTTATATTCCTATTCCTTCTCTCTCTTTGTGACATTTTCTTTACAATTCATTTACCTTTCTTTTTCATTCTGTTTTTCTTCTCTTGAATTCATCTTTTGTCTGTTTTTCCTGATGTTTTGCAAAACGCATGTTTTTGCTTTCTTTTCTTTTGTTCCTTCTTTCTTTTATTCTTTCTTTCATTTTCTCTTTCCTTTCTTTCTTCCTTTTATTTTTCTTTCCTTCTTTTTCTTTCATTCCTTTTTCTTTTTCTTTCCTTCATTTCTTCTTTTTCTTTCATTCCTTCCTTTCTTTCTTACTTTTCTTTCTTTCTTTCTTTCTTTCTGCCTACCTTCTCTTCAATCCATGAAGTTTCTTTTTACCCAATTTATCCTTCTTTCTTTCTTTCTTTCTTATCTCTGTCCATTCAGTCATTGTTTCCAGTTCTTCTTTATATTTTGATTCTTTCTCTTCAATTCATGATCTTTCTTACCTTCTCTCTTTCTTTTTCTTTCTTTCTTTTTAATGCATTCATTCTTTATTTATTTATTTATTTATTTCTAATCCATTCTCTCTCTCTCTCTTTTTCAATCATAATTCATTTTAATTTTTTCTTGATTGCTTTCTCTTTATTTTCTTTATCATTCACTTCAATCCATGCTTTTCATTCTTTCTCTACTCAGTTAATGTTTTTAAATTCTTTCTTGTTTTCTTTCATTATTTCTTCGGTCTATATTCTTTCCTTTGTCTCTTTCAACTTGTTTTTTACAATCTTTTCTTTTCCTTCTTTTCTCAGTTTATTTTTTTCATTCTTTCTTATTTTCCATTTTCCTCTTTAATCTATTTTCTTTTATTCTTGTTTTCTTAAATTCCATAATTTTTCCTTTTTTAAATTCATTTCTAAATTCTTCTTACTTTTTTCTTTTCTATTTTTTAATTCTATCAAAATGACTATTTTCACTTTTTAGTAGAGCTCAATAATTGTTAGTCCTGAGCCTCTACACCTGTTCAATAGACGTGGGTGGAGTGTGAACCGGGCGATAGTTTAGTCTATCTACTCCAATTGAGGAAAAAAAAAATGAAAGAAAAGAGTGAAAAGATGGGAAAAGAGAAAGTCGGAAACCACATCCTAAACAGGGAACAAGGGATGAGCCTCTACACCTGTTCAATAGACGTGGGTGGAGTGTGAACTGCATCTGTGTTTGTACTACTTTATCCAGGGATTTTTTTTTTTTAAGCATTTCACCTCGAGCACTATTGGGGGCTACATAGAGTGGAGAAAGGATGGTTAGATATAGGAAATGTCAGAAGGTGGGTGATAGGCGGGTAAGGATACCGAGAATGAGGGTTGGGTAGATGTTGAAAGTGTTGGGAGAATAATTGGAAGTTAGTGTGATAGGAGGTGTCTATTGACCCTACATTTAAACACCTGGAGATTGTAGCTTTCGGGAAAGCAGACATGTGGAAGGGAATTCCAAGGTGGGAAGCACGAGAAAAGAAGCTGTTGGAGTAGAAATTACGGTTACATCTTATCTGTTTAACTGTAAAAGAGTGGGACCTAGTTGCTAATCTAGTATCTTGTGTAAATTCGTGCCTAGGCGGCACCAATGATCTAAGTTCATCGGAGCAGAAGCCATGAAAGTATTTGTAGAAAAGGCACAGGGAAGCCACATCACGCCGGTGAGAGAGTGGTTGCAGCCAGTCTGCCAAGTCAGTATCAACCACGTTACAGATTCTCCTTTGTATTTTTTCAAGAAGCTCAAGGAGAGTAGCAGGGGCACCCGACCAGAATGAACTCACAATTACTCTGTCACCAAATTCATGGACCGATGCTTTAATTTACTAGACAGTTTTCATTTCATCTTTGTCTCTTTCTCTTTTTCCTTTTCTTTCTCAATCTTTCATTCACCTTGTTTCTTTTTCTCAACACTTTTTATTTTTTGTATTTACAAAAGTTTTTTTGCTCTCAAATTTTCTTTCATTCTTTTCTTTTATTTTTCATTGTTTTTTTCAAGTAATGTTTGTAGAGACAGTCGGCCATGCCTGGTACAAGGCAACTTCAAAACATAGCTGACAATCCCCTTATTTAAAGATATCACCAGTTGGTTGATTGAAGGTTGGAAGAATGAAAGTGTTTTGTTTGTAAAATAAGTGAGATTTTATTAAATGAACTGAATAACAAATTTGTTCAAATAGAAAATGTATGTAGTCACTTTATTTGTAAGAGTCAAATGTTCAAAGAGAAAATGTATGTAGTCACTTTATTTGTAAGAGTCAAATGTTCAAGGAGAAAATGTATGTAGTCACTTTATTTGTAAGAGTCAAATGTTCAAGGAGAAAATGTATGTAGTCACTTTATTTGTAATAGTCAAATGTTCAAGGAGAAAATGTATGTAGTCACTTTATTTGTAATAGTCAAATGTTCAAGGAGAAAATGTATGTAGTCACTTTATTTGTAAGAGTCAAATGTTCAAAGAGAAAATGTATGTAGTCACTTTATTTGTAAGAGTCAAATGTTCAAGGAGAAAATGTATGTAGTTAAATGTTCCAGAGAAATAGTAGTAAGGAGTTAAAACTAAAAGCTCTGGATTCATTTAAGTAGCAAAATGTGTGTATGTAGAAAAGATTAATCAAGGTACTAATAAAGTCTGTGTTCCTTTCCTTTTTTTATGGCCACAAGAAAGTGAAAAGGAAGGGGAAGTAATGAAGGAAAGTTATTGAAGTTAATTTTTAGGCATCAGTTGAAGATGTCTTCTTCTTGTTGTTTCATTGACATGTGAGGGATGACAAAGAAAAGAAAAATAGGAAGGTGAGGAAGAACGAATGTATGTTGATGAGACATGACAGGTTCGGCATGTTGAAATCTCTCTCTTACATTGTGATAAGGTCCTTATCAAATCCCTACTCCTGTCGGACTGTTTTTAGCTGGTCAAGAGACAAGGGTAAGTACTTAGATCAGGTCACATGATTGGCTCAAAGTGCATACCCATTTTTTAGATGTTAGAAAAATTTGACAGGGGTCATAGTTCAATATTTTATTTCCTGTCCAATCAGAATCCAGAATCTTAATTTTCATACTGGCTAGTAAAATTTGTCTTGGTCTGGTTTTTCCAAAACTTTTCAGTCATTTTGATTTGATTTTGTGGATGGGCAGTTGTACTTTTCGTGTTTTCGTTATTTGTTGGAACGATAGAGGATTTGTATTCTATGTTCTTTCACTTTTCTTCATTTCTTTCTTCATCCCAAATCCTTTCATTCTTTTTCCAGTTCGTGTTCTTTCATTCTTTCTTCTTTTCTTTTTTTGTCATACCATTTTCTTTAATTTTCATTTTCTTTCTTTCTTTCTTTCCTAATTTCCATAATATTTTCTTCTTTAAATTTATTTTCAACTCTTGTTTCTTTTTATTTTATTTTCTTCTTCAGTCTAACAAAATCAATATTTTCACTTTCCTGTGTTGATCATAATGATGTGAGATTGTGTCAGCAGAGTTATCTGATCTTGTACAGCAGGTGGCAAATACTCCTCAGGCCAATTTTTGGACAGAGAAAAATGTCTAATAAATGCACACCTACACTCTTCAATTAACAAACGTTTTTTTTTTACCTCAAGTTCTTCATTACAACTGTTGCATAACACTCCATTTTTAATCTTTTGTCGAGGACTGTTTATAACAGTTCATAAAAGATCGTAATAGGTTCATAAATACCAGTGTTTTGAGCATCATAGTAATAAAATAATTAAATTTTTATGAATATTTTAGCTCAAAATATTGTTTTCATTGCTGAGAATCCTATCATAAAGGCAAGAAAGATACTTGGCACTGGGGAGCCATTCATTTTGCTCTACCTTCCTCTAACAAAAATTATTATTTATTTTTAGAGTATCAATAACAAACATGATTTGTTCAAGATGTAGTTGGAATAATAAATGAGCAAAGGCAAGGTTTTATTAACTACGAGCAGTATAGCCCGGCATTGCTCGAGTGTAATGAAAGCTTTAAAACTAATCCATGGTCCTGGAGCTCAGACTCAGCCTAAAGAATATTTGTGTGAAGTTTGGTGAGAATCGCATAAAAATTGTGGATTTGTATAAAGGACATACAGACAGATAAACAGACACACAAACAAACGTCTTGCCTTTTATGTACACATATATATATAGTCATCCGCAGACAGATCTGTTTCGCTGTATCACAGCTCATCACTACAGTTAGACTCCGATTGCTTTTAACCTAGGATTGAAACCCAACCAAACTGGCGTCTGTCGGCGATTCTACTCTAAGCTATGGGCGTTTGGTAGAAGGCAGACTTTTAGCATGTATATATTATCAATTTTCTGCATTATTGTAAGAACTGCAACCTTCAAACTTCTGAATATCATTTCTTATGTCTTTGTCTATGAGTGTATCAAATTTGATTAAAATCAGACCACTCCTTCTATAACCTGATTTTTTCGATTATCGATTTTTGATATTTACTGGGGGTACCTCGACACAAAACCTAGTTAAGAACACTTGCAGACGCTTATAGTACAACTGTGTAAATTTTCAAGAAAATCTGTTTGGCCATTTTGGAGTCTATAGGTAACAGACACACACAGATACACACACACAGAAAAAGTTCCATTCATAAATAAGTTTAGATACCACCATTTTATTTTTGTTGTTAATTCGATGAGGTTACATCTTTTGTGATATGTAAATGTTCATTATTATATATGTATTGTGATGTTCAGATTATAAAGATGTAATATTCCATGTATATGTATATTCATGTGAATGCAGGATATTTGTTCTTCAATGTGTGTGCACCGCAGAATGTTGTATCAGGTGGCTGTTTTGCTAATTTACTTTGTTTCGGTATCTGCATGTGTGGATTGTACTCATGAATTTGTTCCTTGGTTTTCTGCTTATTCTTTTCATGAATATTATTTAA
Source organism: Ascarosepion bandense (assembly GCA_037127315.1). Lineage (NCBI taxonomy): Eukaryota > Metazoa > Mollusca > Cephalopoda > Sepiida > Sepiidae > Ascarosepion > Ascarosepion bandense. The sequence goes on along the minus strand of JBBBDQ010001275.1, from coordinate 466,113 downwards.
GCACATCTTCCTTTGACTGGTTGGTGTGTGTTGGTTGAATTTTTGATGGCTGCTATGAACTCACACACATATGTGTGAACCAACTAAAGAGCAAGGCAAAAGAGGCTATGTATGTGTTCTCTGTTCTTTTTATATTTACCTAATGCTTATGTGTTTCAGCTTTGATTTTGGCGAGAGTGTTAGTCATTGGTTGACTTTAACATGACATCAGTAGACGCATTGAGCTATGTCATATCTAGGTTACTAGAAATCTGGAAGAATTGAAAGAATGAAAAGGATGTAAGTGTTGAGAGAAAAAGGGAGTATGTTTCTCTGTCAATCTGTTAGTAAAAAGGAAAGGGTATATTTCAATATGCTTACTACTACCTCTCTAACTCACCATAAAGTTTTATATTTTTGTCTTCCTTTCAAGTCATGAGATTATGGAGTTTTTTGTGTTTTTTTTTTACACAATTTTTCTTCTAATACAAGGCTAAGAGCCACTCAGTGTAAATTTACTGAATAAGCCAGTTTTATGGGTTTAAGTATTGTAGATTATTGGGATATGTAAAATAGATTATTGTTGAAGGGATTATGATTGTAGTGAGAGGGAAGCAGCTTTCAGGAGTCTGTTCCACAAAGCAACAAGATGGAAGCTGTCATAATTACTCCACCCCCTTCTATTGAGCAGGAGTGGAGGTGATCGCCTTGTTTCTTGTATAGGAAGGGGTTTCTGGTACACTTTCCTTCAACTTCGGTCGTGGTTTCCGGCTTTCTCTTTTCCAATCTTTTCACTTTTCACTTTTGTTTATTTTTTCAATTGGAGTAGATAGACTGAACTATCGCCCAGTTCACACTCCACCCACGTCTATTGAACAGGTGAAGAGGCTCATCCCTTGTTCCCTGTTTAGGATGTGGTTTTCGGCTTTCTCTTTTCTAATCTTTTCACTTTTCCGTTTTGTTTATTTGTTTTTTTTTCAATTGGAGTTGATAGACTGAACTATCGCCCAGTTCACACTCCACCCACGTCTATTGAAAAGGTGTAGAGGCTTATCCCTTGTTCCCTGTTTAGGATGTGGTTTTCGGCTTTCTCTTTTCCAATCTTTTCACTTTTCCTTATTGTTCATGTGTTTTTTTTTCAATTGGAGTAGATAGACTAAACTATCGCCCTGTTCACACTCCACCCACGTCTATTGAACAGGTGTAGAGGCTCATCCCTTATTCCCTGTTTAGTATGTGGTTTCTGGCTTTCTCTTTTCTAACCTTTTCACTCTTACGTAGCCCCCTGCACACCAGTGGCCTTACCGCCTTGCCTGGGGTGATATGATTGTTAAAAAAAAAAAAAAAATTGAACACCCTTTTTACTAATGGAATACAGAGAACATGAGGTGGCAGTTGTTAGTTGTGAAGGTCTGAACTGATGGAATTAGGGGTTTTTACTTGTCGAAACATTTTTCATGAAAATCATAATAGAATTGTGATAGACTTGTGATATTGCATCTGTGAAAAGGAAATTGTAGGATGGTAAATAATTCATCATCCACAAGGACGTGTCGGTTTTTTTTTTTAAATAGTAAAAATTAAGAATTACAAGTGTAGCAGTGGTTATGACCATTTTGCGGAGTATTCCAAGAACTTCTTGATTTTTTGATAGTATTAATTTTTCTTTATCAAAACCACATTCATTCTGCAAAATATGAATATATTTGTCCATGCAGTTGTCATCCTAAAATAAATTTCAAACAGCCCGCTCTGATCCTGTCGGATATCTTTAACCACTCCACTGTCAACATGTAGATTATTAACCAGTATTGGATCTTTATATACAATCTACTCTGTAGGACATTTTTAGCAACCAAAAATTTATCCTGCAAAATATATTTCTTCAACCAGTTGTCACTCTGTAAGAAATTGCATCCATGTCTTATTCTGTCGGATATCTTTAACTGACCTCTTTTCATTATGTAAGACCTTTTATCTATCTCCTTTTTAACATGTAGAACATCTTTATCAATCTCCCTTTTAACATGTAGAACATCTTTATCAATCTCCCTTTTAACATGTAGAACATCTTTATTTGTCCTCTTCTCATCTTGTAAGGCATCTTTATTTGTCCTTTTTTTTATCTATCTCACTTTAAACCTGTAGGATATTTTTATTTGACTTCTTCTCATCCTGTCGGGTGAAGCTTAGCGAGCTGGTTAAGTTTTCTTTGATTTGGTCTTGTGTCAGACATAACCGCACACTCTACAGCTTACAGGTTTTATGCAGAACTGTCTTCATTAGAATTATCAGAAGGTTGGTTGTAGGCAGGATGGAATTGTATGGAATAGTGTAAGAATAAAATATACATTATTTTAAAATAGAAATTTATTAAAGGAAAAGTTTAACATAAGTTGTAGGAGTTAATGTGCAATTAGAAACATTATTAAGAGGTTAAAGGTAGAGTTTGTCCCAAATGTTTGTAGTAGTAATTGTTGAAATAGATAAGGAGAAAGAGAACAAGGTGCGACTTGACCTTATCTCCAGGTCGATTTGATTTGAAGATACATTTTTGTTGTTTCATTTCTTGGCTCCAATCTGATTTTCTGTCTGACTGGCACCGATGAAATCCTTTTAATGTAATCTAGATTTTTCGCACTTACTCGCAAAGTCCTTCTTGATCTTGCAAGTTGCTCCCATTCTTCAAAATCCATTTTAACACCTACTTGCGAATTCTGGGTTGACTTTTTCTTTAAGCACATGGTCAATCCTTTTTCTATTTGGGAAAACCAGGATTTCACAAGTCATTGTGAATTTTTGTAAGAGTGAAGAAGAAGATTGATTTTAATTAATTTCTTATCAGCTACATGATACATCTGCATCAATTCAGTTGTCAGAAATCATTTAAACTGTGAAATTCAGTCATGTTTCACTTTTTGAATTACTTTTCTCTGTTTGAAGTATTATTATATTTGGCTACTTCTAAAATTTAGTTTTAACATACTAGCAGCATAGCCCGGCATTGCTCTGGTGTAATGAAAGCTTTCAAAATAAACCATGGTTTTGGAGCTCAGACTCTTTCGATATTGGCATGAAAGACTAAAAAGCAATAGTTGTTTCCAGTTAAAGTGAAACCATAGACTGAAAGAAAAATGAATGAATGTAAGTCAAATTTTGATTTCCTGCTATCGATATCAAATTCGTATTTTTTGTCATAAACTGAATTTTGAAGGCTACATAAGTCCTCTGAGTAAATGGTATCATGGCTGAGACTAAGAACTAAAATTATACCTACTTAGAGCCAAACGCAAAGCAAAAACTAAAATAAAAGGGCTGAAAAAATACAGGCGTACAGGCAGATAAACAGACACACGCACACAAACATCTTGCCTTTTATATGTATATATATATATATATATTATTGATTTTCTGCACTATTGTAAGAACTGCAACCTTGAAACTTCTGAATATCGTTTCTCATGTCTTTGTCTATGAGTATATCAAATTTGATTAAAATCAGACCACTCCTTCTATAACCCAATTTTTTTTTATTATCGATTTTTGATATTTATCAGGGGTACCTTGACACAAAACCTAGCTAATAACACTCGCAGTACAACTGTGTAAATTTTCAAGAAAATTGGTTCAGCCATTTCGGAGTCTATAGGTAACGGACACACATACACAGACAAAGTTTCATTTATAAATAATTTTAGATTTAGATTGTCTGATTACTAATTGAGCTTCATTCACTGGTAGGAATCAAAGTTGAGATCCTGTCTGGTCATTGTCAATTTATAATATAATCAATGTCTAGAACCTTGTCTCTCTATAGGTGACCAGAAGATCCAAGAAAATCAGACCATTGTATCTTGGCTGTATCAATAGACTGATGATCCTGTGGTATTTCTGGCATGTATTTCTCATGTCTTCCTTGTGCAGACAATTGACTATAATAATGCTATTTTTAAATTTGTTGCTCTAAACTATCCTTAAAAACAATCCTCAAAATCACACACATATATATTAGGGTCAGAACATTGGCGTTTTGTAAAATAGTTGATTTCTTGTATCAGAAAACAATGAATTTTTGTTAGAAATATAATGAAGAAGTGTTTAATTCAGTTTACTTTAAAGAAAATATCACCCTCAACATGAATTGTCTTAAATTTTATAGAAATATAGTAGTGTGACACAGAGATCTGAAGGTGAATTGGCATGGTGAAGGAAGCATTCCAGAAGTTGAGTAAAGTATTAAGAAACAGAACAATTTCGCTAGAAACAAGGAAGAGAGTACTGGATTGCTATGTGTTGTCCATTCTTCAATATGGCAGTGAATGCTGGACAATATCATCAAAGATGAAGGAAAAACTTGAAGCAGTGGTAAAGTGGTTCTACAGAAGGATGCTGCGAATATCATGGACTGAGCATGTCAGCAATGATGAAGTTTTGGAAATGATGAAAATGAAAAGGAAATTAATACTGAGCATCAGGAAGAGATAGCTGAAGTTCCTGGACATGCAATGAGGAAAGAGGGCTTGGAGAGCCTGATACTAACAAGCCAGATAGAGGGAAAAAGAGACGGAAGAAAGCAGCAGATAACATATTTGAAGGACCTAATCAGGTGGGTGATGGAACGAGGGTTGCATGGAGAAGGCATGCTCAGAGCCACCAGGGATAGGGGAAACGTGGAAAGCCATGATCGCCTACGTCCTGAAAGGATAACACATAGAAGAAGAAGATATATGCCAGTTGTTTATAAGAAATTTTAATGTGGATATAAAATGGGGGATCAAATCTATATTATAATCAATATATGAACTGATCCCTCATTTTGTGGCCATGCTAGTTTCTGTACATTTATATTCAAGATTTATGAGCTTGAGCTAGTGGATGGCAGAGTGGGGTTTGGGTGGTGTAACAGGATCTATTGGATTCATGTCAGGATTTTGGGCAGTGACTTGATTCCTTGTGATTCATTCAAAGTCTTTGCTACTTTGCTCGTATGACATGGCACTCTATCTTCTTGAAATGGCAGACATTCTTGTCAATCTTTTTGGTTTTAAATAGTGGGAGTAGTCCTTTCTCTGATATTTGACAGGATTTCGAACCATTCAACTGTTCGTTAACAAGAATCAGCTTAGATTTTCTGCTACACTATTACTCTAATCACTCTACGTTTCGTGGTCGTCTGCAGATATTCAGTGTTCTAAATCTCATGCTGATTTCTCCAAACAAACTTGTCTTGTATTCAAATATTTGCAGAATTTACTTTCATCTGACCTAATTGCAGACTGCCAAAAATCATTTTTTTTACTCTCGAATTCTTGCACCCAGTCCATATGCCTGTTCTCGTTAACCTCTGAAATTAGGGTCTTCTTTCTTGCAATTCTTCTTTAATCGCCTAGTTCTTTTAGAGTCTTCCTTACTATGTGTGGTGACATTTCCATGCTGTTGTTAACATCTTTGACGCTCCGATGATTATTTTTGAGGACTTCTCTCTTCGGTCCCTTTTTTCTTCATTCAGACGTGATGTTTGGTCTTCCGGAATGTTATTCCATATAACAATCGCCTTCTTTATTAAATTTCTTGACAATATTATTAACCATTTGATGATTGAACTAGAAAAACCTATCAATTTCTCGATTTGATTTGCTGATGCTATCCTCTTATTTGCCCTCATTGAAATGCACCAATTTCCTTACTTCCGCAAGTTTTCATTAGCAAAATGTAAGTCAACTATCATTTATAGATGAGAGTAGATTGATATTAACATGGTATTGTCTGAAAAAAAGAAGAGATGTTATTACACAAACCAAAATTGCTGTAATCAAGGATTGCTAAAAACTTACCATAGTTCACTGTGTGTGTGTGTGTGTATATATATAAATGCATGTTACATTAAATAATAGACAAGTTTTGTCTATTTTATGTCAATTTTTTTCATATTCTCTGATAAGCTTAATAGCATTATCATTAAATGAAGAAAGAAAATTACAATATTGATACATAATTTTTTTAATAATCCAATTTAAGTTTTTCTTTCTTCATTCATTTAATGATAATGCTATTAAGCTTATCAGAGAATATGAAATAAATTTACATAAAATAGACAAAACTAGTCTATATTATTTAATGAAACATGCATTAATGAAAAAATACTGCCTAGCTGCACACAGTATATATATATATATATATATATATATATATATATATTATAAATTATATTTTAGAACATGTACAATTATTTTATATATCCACTACAAATTGTACATCTGTTTCAACATTGAAACTATAATGTCTCATCAGGTGGTGTGGACAGAAATGGAAAGCCTCTTTTCTTAAGTGAGTTGTGTGTGGGATATTGGTGGGGGATAGTGATAAGGGAATAAGTCTTGCAAATTGTTTGTTTGAATTTTGAAGAAAGTGGGGTGGGTAGTGAATATAGTTGATTAATGAGTGTCTTGGAATTTTGTAGACAGATAGGATGTAAGTTTTATGATCTTGTGACTAGACTTTATCCTTTGGATTTCTTAGAGGAGCAGAGTAGGGAGGTGTAAGGGGTGGGGAGGGATGGGATTGGACTTACCACTTATTTGTACAACTCTAGAATATTTTTGTATTTAAGCACAGTTTTTATAATTAATCTAATTTTGTATATTTAACCTTAATTTTGGATTTAGGAAATCGATTTTTTCTATTAAATGTGTAATAGGTATGATTTAATGTAAGAGGTAAGATTTAATGCTGTATTTAAGGTAATAGGTAAAATTTAATGTGTGTATTTAAGCACAGTTTTTATAATTAATCTAATTTTGTATATTTAACCTTAATTTTGAATTTAGGAAATCAATTTTTTCTATAAAATTTTTAATTTTTAAAAATTTTAAATTAGATCACGGTTTGTGGTGTGTGTAAGAGTGTTGTTAGTACTATGAAGTTGCATCATTTCTAAGGGGTCCTAGCTCTGGCTTTTGTAGTACTTTTTAGCATGATTGTAAGGTTAGTTCTTTAATGTGCTTGCAGTTTACTGTGGTTTCATGCCTCTGGTTTAAAAGCTTGTTACTAATTCATATATTTAATGATTTCAATGTTTTCTTGGAGACAAAGGAAACATGGTTCCTTTATAGATTTAGCTGTTCTTGCTTGTTTAAGGATTTTCCATTTAACTTTAGACATTTTATTTTCGTTTTTTAATTTCCAAAAGTATTTGGAGAGAGATGTCATGTTTTGTTTTTCTTTGTTATTGAAGGATGAGAGATGATTGTAAAATCGCTTTTTAAATACATTCATGGTATTTCCGATATATATTTTTTCATCTTTAGGTTTCTCCAGGGATGAAATCGAACACATATATATCAGGGATTTCGTTAACATTTATTGGTCATGGGGCATTGGTTAGGGTTTCTACAGTTACAGAGGTTGTTATTATAGTGCGGACTGGTATTAGTGTTGGAGTTATTTTTGTTGTGTGCTTTTAATATTTTTCTGTTATGTACTTTAATTATTTTTTCTAGATTATTAGAGCAGCTATAGCTTAGTTTTATTGTATTTTTATTGAAGATTTTGCTTAGAGGGTTATTTTTAGGAAAATGCTTCTCTATTAGTTTAAGAAATTTATGTCCCAACTTGAAGTTAACTGACTGATTAAAAGGAGGGTTATACCATATGATTTTCTTGTTTCCATTTTTGCTTTTTGAGCTCTTGAACTTTTCCACAAAGTTAATTTTTGATGATTGATATCTGCTTTCTTTAAGGATTCTGTCGTAAATTACCTTGTGTTTATCAAATATTTCTTTATTGGAGGAGTGCGTGTTAATGCGGCATTCCACTGATGATGGGATCTGCTTGATAATGGATGGTGGGTGATTAGAATTGGGGTTTATATAGATTGGGTTAGCATTATTTTTCATGTAAGGTTGGAAAGTGTTTGATACTAAGTCTAATGTTATGTCTATTATAAACAGTCAGTTGATAATATACACCTGAAGATTGCATACTCCATGAAACTCTGAATTGTGTTATAGATGTAGGATAATATATATATATATATATATATATATATATATATATATATATATGTATATAGTATTGAACTGTAATGGTGCTTATTTCCAAAATTGCTGATTTTTCAGTCGCTTGCCAATAGGAAAGAATTTTTGCGGGTAGGTTGTTTGTCATAAAGCGCTTGATTTCAAAATGGAGCATTAATAGAATTAATAGGGAGGGTATTTTTCCACTTAGGAGTGTTGTTTCAGACATACTGAATTAAAAGTTTCATGAAGGTGGTATTATAATGTCTTCACTATTCAGGGCTGCAGAATAAGTAGTACCCCTGAAGAGTGAAGATGTCATAGAAATACCTTATACACACACACACACACACACACACATATATATATATATATATATATATATATATATAAGAATTTATGATGCAAGTCAATATTTTTACAATAGAATAAGTATGAATTTTTTTTTTAATCATTTCACCCCAAGCAAGGCATTTCACTGCCACTATTGTGCAGGGGGTTACATAAGGGAAAGTGATGAGAAAGAGTGGTTAGATATAGGAAATGTCAGAAGGAGGGTGATAGACAGGTAAGGATACCGAGGATGAGGGTTGGGTAGATGGGAAGAGTGTTTGAGAGAATAGATGCGAGTTAGTGTGTTAGGAGGTGTCTATTGACCTTACATTTAAATTCCTGGAGATTGTAACTGTCGGGAAAGCAGGCATGTGGAAGAAAAAAAGCAGTTAGAATAGAAAGGGTGGAACCTCGTTGCATCAAACAATGCTGGTAAAAGTTTCAGAATATATCGTATATATTCATGTATAACTGATGCAAATATAAGCTGTCCACACTTACTTTATGTCTAAGTGATAGGCAAAATTTAAACCCTGTGTTTATATTGAGACAGCTAATAAACATATTATGTTCAGATAATGCCATTTTGTAAATTTACACAAGTGGAAAATATGTTTGTCAGGTTATAATATTTTGATATTTTAACATTTTGATATCTAAGATGATTTTCAAGTGTCATTTAGTTTTTATTTCACAACCATTTCACAATGTTATTTTTTCACCCCTGCTGTAGCCTGGTATGGAACTCACAACTCTTTGGATCATGTCACTGGAACTAATCAATGCCTATATCCCCTGGGCCATACACTGATGTTTTCAAGGACACACAGTGAACTGCACTCATCGCCTTTCATGCTCATACAATAATATACAGTAACAATCTACCTTGAGTGGCTTTTAGGCTTTGTATTGTGTGAACGGATATGCGTTGTGGTACAGTGGATATCGGCTCAGAATGAGAAGCCGGGGAGCCGAGTTCAAATTCCAGTTGAATCCATTGCATTCACTTACGCGCAAATACCCTTGGGAAAGGTATTAATCCGTCTCTTCCTTCCAGTTATGGGTTAAATAGCAGGACAGATTGGGTTCTATAGCCTTGGTTGGCAACCAGTATACCGCAGAAAGCAATGGCAACCTACTGCGGGATAATCTTCTGCCCAGTCAGTCATGTCTCTTTTGAGACATGATCACCCAAGCGTGTATCACGTATGGCACTTAACTGACTGATTGTGTGAATATTACCATAAAAGTAGAAAAAGAAGATTTTTTATCTCTTCGCTGTGGATGTGGCAGCTACACAATACACAAGCTCACTTCTGAGTAACCCTATGAGAGAGTGTCTGTTATTGTATATTGATTGGTTGCACAGTTTCATTAAAGCTGCACAACCAGTTCTTAAGAATGGTTGGATAGTTTCCAGACAGACCATGTAGTTTTGTTGATTTTTCTTAAACTAAATTCAAGTTCTTATTTTTTCAGTTTCTTTTCCCATCGAAATAAAAGCATTAAGTTTGCATCTCTTATAAATTGGTGCTGATACACTGGTCTGACTTCAAGAGCGCATTCTCTGAATGAAGGCCGTAAGTCTTGGAGAAATAAGATTCTAAATACCGCAAATCATGATGTAAATGTAAAGACCTGCAAACAAAAGGTATATTTGATATTTTTGGTTTTTGGTTTTTGGTTCTGCCTCTTTGCTTTGCAGTTGCTGGCATTGTCCTCTTTGGCAGCATTCGTGAATAGAATTTCTCGGCTTTCTGCAGAGCAAGAAGAACATAAAACCATTCATGTCACCTGAACATGAGGTGCTTGCTTAGAACTAACAGCAAATTCATGTTCTGCAGGACAGATTTAGTTTTTATGACTAGCATGTTGAATATTAAGTTTCACTTACATTTGTTCATAAAGCAAAGGGGGTGAGCCTTGCACTTAACAGGTCATTGATACTAAAGCTCTTTTACTGTCTGGCATTGCCCCTCTTTTTTTTTCTTTGTTTCTTTTTTGTTTTTGTCTTGGCTAATAATTGTTCTCTCAATCAATTCTTTGCATGTCACAATTACCAGTCTTTTTGTTCTTTTTCATTGTCACTCTCACTCTTCCTTTCATTTGAACACTCTCACTCTTCCTTTCCTTTGTCACTCTCACTCTTCCTTTCCTTTGTCACTCTCACTCTTCCTTTCCTTTGTCACTCTCACTCTTCTTCTCCTTTGTCACTCTCACTCTTCTTCTCCTTTGTCAATCTCACTCTACTCCTCCTTTGTCACTCTCACTCTTCTTCTTTGTCACTCTCACTCTTCTTCTTTGTCACTCTCACTCTTCTTCTTTGTCACTCTCACTCTTCTTCTTTGTCACTCTCTTTTCTTCTTCTTTATCACTCTCATTCTTCTTTTCCTTTGTCACTCTCACTCTTCCTTTTCATTGTCACTCTCATTCTTCATTTTTATTGTCACTCTCACTTTTCTTCTTCTTTGTCACTCTCACTCTTCCTTTCCTTTGTCACTCTCACTTTTCTTCTCCTTTGTCACTCTCACTCTTCCTTTCCTCTGTCACACTCACTCTTCCTTTCCTCTGTCACACTCACTCTTCCTTTCCTCTGTCACACTCACTCTTCCTTTCCTCTGTCACACTCACTCTTCCTTTCCTCTGTCACTCTCACTCTTCTTCTTTGTCACTCTCACTCTTCCTTTCCTTTGTCACTCACTTTTCTTCTTCTTTGTCACTCCATTCTTCTTTTCCTTTGTCACTCTCACTCTTCTTCTTTGTCACTCTCACTCTTCCTTTCCTTTGTCACTCTCACTCTTCCTTTACTTTGTCACTCTCACTCTTCCTTTACTTTGTCACTCTCATTTTTCGTCTTCTTTGTCACTCTCACTATTCCTTTTCATTGTCACTCTCATTCTTCATTTTTATTGTCACTCTCACTTTTCCTTTCCATTGTCACTCTCACTTTTCCTTTTCATTGTCACTCTCACTCTTCTTCTCCTTTGTCCCTCTCATTCTTCCATTCCTTTGTCACTCTCAGTTTTCCTTTCCATTGTCACTCTCACATTTCCTTTTCATTGTCACTCTCACTTTTCTTCTCCTTTGTCACTCTCACTCTTCCTTTCCTCTGTCACTCTCATTCTTCCTTTCCTCTGTCACTCTCACTCTTCCTTTCCTTTGTCACTCTCACTCTTCCTCTCCTTTGCCACTCTCACTCTTCCTTTCCATTGTCAATCTCACACTTCCTTTGTCCCTCTCACTCTTCTTCTCCTTTGTCCCTCTCATTCTTCCATTCCTCTGTCACTCTCACTTTTCCTTTCCTCTGTCACTCTCACTCTTCTTCTCCTTTGTCACTCTCACTCTTCCTTTCCTTTGTCACTCTCACTCTTCCTTTCCTTTGTCACTCTCACTCTTCCTTTCCTTTGCCACTCTCACTCTTCCTTTCGTTTGTCACTCTAACTCTTCCTTTCCTTTGTCACTCTAACTCTCCCTTTCCTTTGTCACTCTCACTCTTCCTTTCCTTTGTCACTCTCACTTTTCCTTTTCATTGTCAATCTCACACTTCTTCTCCTTTGTCCCTCTCACTCTCCTCCTCTTTTGTCCCTCTCATTCTTCCTTTCCTTTGTCACTCTCACTCTTCCTCTGCTTTGTCACTCTCACTTTTCCTTTCTATTGTCACTCTCATTTTTCTTCTTTATTGTCACTCTCATTCTTCTTCTTCTTTGTCACTCCCACTCGTCCTATCCTTTGTCACTCTTATTCACTTTTTCCTTTCTCACTCTCACACTTCTTCTCCTTTATCACTCACATTCTTCCATTCCTTTGTACTCTCACTCTTCCTCTGCTTTGTCACTCTCACTCTTCCTTTCCATTGTCTCTCTCACTCTTTTTCTCCTTTGGCACTCTCATTCTTCTTCGCCTTTGTCACTGTCACTCTTCCTTTTCTCTCTCACTTTTCATTTTCATTGTCACTCTCACTTTTCTTCTCCTTTGTCACTCTCACTCTTCCTTTCCATTGTCACTATCACTCTTCTTCTCCTCTGTCACTTTCATTCTTCCTTTCTTTTGACACTCTCACTCTTCTTCTCCTTTGTCACTCTCACTCTTCCTTTCCTTTGTCACTCTCACTCTTCCTTTCCTTTGTCACTCTCACTCTTCCTTTCCTTTGTCACTCTCACTCTTCCTTTCCTTTGTCACTCTCACTCTTCCTTTTTATTGTCACTCTCATTCTTTCTTTCTCATTGCCACTCTTACTCTTCTCACTCGCTTGTTCCTTCCCACTCTCTAATGTTTGACATTGCTTTCCCCACCACCTCATAATTACTGTTTCCTTTATTTTCAGTGTTTTTTTTTCTCCTTGTTATTTGTTTGCCTTTTAAATTACTTTTGTCTTCTTTTCTCCTGTCAATTTCGCCACCTTCTTCACTTCTGTTTTTTTCCTTATCAAAATAATTTTATTGTAAACCTGTTAATGCACATAATATAAGAATTAAAAGCTTTAAAACACAAAAAACTAGCAGTATAGCCATGCTCGGGTTTAATGAAAGCTTTAAAACTAATCCATGGTCCTGGAGCTCAGACTCTTTTGATATTGGCATGAAAGACTAAAAAACAATAGTTGTTTCCAGTTAAAGTGAAACCAAAGACTGAAAGAAAAATAAATGGATGTAAGTCAAATTTTGATTTCCTGCTATCGATATCAAATAAGTTTTTTTACGTCGTAAACTGAATTTTGAAGGCTAAATAAGTCCTCTGAATAAATGGTATCATGGCTGAGACTAAAAACTATAATTATACCTACTTAGAGCCATACCCGAAGCAAAAACTAAAATAAAAGGCTGAAAAAATAGACATACAGGTAGATAAACAGACACATACATAAACATCTTACCTTTTAGATATATATATTATCGATTTTTTGCACTATTGTAAGAACTGCAACCTTGAAACTTCTGAATATCATTTCTTATGTCTTTGTCTATGAGTGTATCAAATCTGATTAAAATCGGAACGCTCCTTCTATAACCTGATGTTTTCTGTATGTCCTTTATACAAATCCATAATTTTTATCCGATTCTCACCAAACTTCACACAAATATTCTTTAGGCTGAGTCTGAACTCCAGAACCATGGATTAGTCTTAAAGCTTTCATTACACCCAAGCACTGCCGGGCTATACTGCTAGTGTGTATATATATATATATATATAAGTTTTTTCAGTACAACAAAACACTAATACACACTTAAGGAAGAGGACCATGGTGAAAAATGATTAGTTTTAATAATATTGCTTAAAAAAATTTAAAACAGAAAGAGGGAATAACAAAAAAGACCAAAAGATATATATATATATATATATATACGCAATAATTATTGCAAAACAATAAAATAATAAGGCACTGTTAAAGAGTAAATATGCCACATAGGCTTTAATAATTTGTAGTTGGTAGTAAAGAGAAGGAACTGAGCCAGATTATTAGCAGTTCTCTCACAGGTTATTCCCCTCACTGAGTGTGACAGGAGAGAAACATATATATATATATATATATATATATATATATATATATTCATCATCCACATACAAGCCTGTTTTGCTGTATCACAGCTCATCAGTGTGGCTAGAAATCCACTTGCTTCTGTCCGGGATCAAGACTCAACTGATTTCGTGTCAGTCGAATTTTCTAACCCCTAAGTCATAGGCATTTGGAATCAGAGAAGGGAAATTTTACTGTGTTGTATTTACACACATGCCAGTCACCAAAAGAACTCAATTCATTGCTGAAGAGTTAGGCATAAATCGCAGAAGTGGTAACTGCTTTTATTTAAATTTTCTTTTCTAGAAAGCTCAATCGTAATGAGAGCATAATATATTCATCATCTACATGCTCATCAGTGTGGCTAGACATGCACTTTCTTCTGGCCGAGATCGAAATTCAACCGATTTGGTGTCAGTCGAAGTTGCTAACCCCTAAGTCATAGGCATATGGTATATATATATATATATATATATATATACTCAACAGCCTTTATGATCATAGAGAGGAATCTGAACTGAAAGTGTAGGAGGATTTGAAATAATTAAATAATTCATCAAGTTTTTATTAGACCTCAACAGAATGCAGAAAGCACTGGATGGCGGTTTCGTCCTGTATTTGGGACTCATCAGCAGTGCGCATCCACAACAGGAATCTTTTTTCCTCTGTTTGTATTCAGAACTATTTTTAGATATTATTTTTTATTAATTTTTCAAACAGTCTCTTCTAAATTTATCTTGCTGGATTTATCTCAAAGCTAAGCTACTTTTTTTTATATAGTTCACTAATATCCTTATCAGTCTCTGAACAATGCTATCTCTCTCTCTCTCAATATTAGGTCTTCTCTCTTCTCATTCAACAACTTTACCTTTCTCTCTTTCTTGCTACAACTTGCCATATCTTCCTTCTTTACCTCTTCACTTCACTCTTCTGCAAACTCCTTTCTTTTTTACTTGAATTTAATTTTTCTGTATTTACTCTTGGATTTCTTCTGCATTTATTTTATCACATCCTTCTTTTCTCTCTTCATTGTTCCCCTGATTCTCTCTCTCTCTCTCTCTCTCTCTCTATATATATATATATATATATATATATACAACTGTAAGTCAGTCAGACAGTTAAGTGTCATACATGATACACACTTGGGTCATCATGTCTCTTTCAGTCCATGACTGGCTAGGTAGAAGATTTGGTAAATTTTTGTTTTGTTCCCCGAAGGCCTTTATCCTTTCAAGTCTTTCCAAAACATCCCTATTTCTGTGCAAATGTATATGCTGAAGTCAAATCGATAATTGTTTATGAAGAAGCTTACTTTTTTTTCATGTTATCGAGCACAAAAATATAGAATTTCTTGTCGCTGTTTACCTCGCCCTGTAACCACGGTTCAAAAATGTTATTCACTGCAGACTGACTTCACGCGTAGTTTTCTAATTATGCGGCCTTTTTACTTCCTTTTTGCTATTACTATGCGGAAAACAAGTTCCGAAAACAAACAAATCGCGGATTAATTGCTCAAAGGGAGTAAAAAGGTTGAAATAAGCACCCTACGCCTCAAATCATTCAGCAGTGAATCAGATATGAGAACGGTGGTAAGGGATGAGATATAGTCAGATTTATTTCTGGTAGATAACATGAAAAAAAAGTAGGTTTCTTCAATAAACAATTATCAATTTGAGTTCAGTATATACATTTGCACGGAATTAAGAATGTTTTAGAAAGTTTGGACAGGGTAAAGGCCTTCAGGGAACAAAACAAAAATTTACTGAAGATTTTACCACAGTAAATTGCCATTTCTTTTTGTGGTAGACTGGTTGACAACCAAGGCTATTGAACCCAGTCTATCCTGCTATCCAATCATTTTATCTTTATCAGTCAGTTAAGTGCTATCCGTGATGCACACTTGGACAATCATGTCTCTCTTGATCTATGATGGACTAGGCACAAGATTTTTCTGCAGTAGGTTGCCATTTCTTTCTGCAGTCGACTGGTTTCAAGCCAAGGCTATGGAATCTAATCTGTCCTGTTATCAAACCCATAGATGAATTAATGACCTTTCTCAAGGGCATTTGTGCGTAAGTGAATGCAACAAATTCAACTGAGATTCAAACTCAGCTCTGATTTCTCATTCCGAGCCGGAATGAGAAATATATATTGCATCACAATGCATATTGATACAACTATAAACATGTCCGTAAAGAGGAAAGCTGTGTGGGCAGG
The DNA here is from genome assembly GCA_037127315.1 of Ascarosepion bandense. Taxonomy (NCBI): domain Eukaryota; kingdom Metazoa; phylum Mollusca; class Cephalopoda; order Sepiida; family Sepiidae; genus Ascarosepion; species Ascarosepion bandense. Next base: position 450,054 of record JBBBDQ010001275.1, on the reverse strand, counting down.
AATATAAACTTCTCTATTACTGTTTGATGCTTATACAACTAAGTTGAAAATTATAAAATATTGAAGCACCATTATTTACACCAAGGGTTGGCAACCTACTGCCCGTGGGCCGGATCCGGTGTAATATAACAATCCCGCCCCACCCGAGGAAAGGCTGATGCAAGCGGGGGTGTTTTCCGGTCGTTGAAAGGAACGGATGTTTGTTTGACCTTATTTCCAGCAGTAGCGGAAATGGCCACAAGAGGCAGACAGAACAGGTGTCTCTGAGAATTACGTGGGCGTGCGTGGGCGAGGCAAAATCCGGAAGTACCGGTTTGGAGATTATAAAAGACCTCGGCTCGGCACGGATTTCAGAAGCAGAGACGCAGAGAGACAGAGACAGTCCGGACAGACAGACCAGAGGAGCAACAGATGACCCCCCACCGTCAACCCTTAGAAGAGCGCTCCCTCAACTCTCTGTATCCTAGGCTACACGGTTCATCGTCATCAATAAAAATATAACTCATATTTTTATATATATGCGTGTTTGTTGTTTATTGATATACAACACCGGCCCACAAAGACAATTTGACCACCCCCATGAGCCTGATTACCAGCGACTATTTTTAACATGAGAGACAGGCTTTCGAATTTAAGGCCTGCTGTTATATTCCTCTGATCCACACAACCGAATTTGAATACTATGACTGCAAAAACATGATCAAAACCCAATCACCTCCATTTCTGCGTAAAAGATAAACATAAAACGAAAACTGATAGCCGATTTGACCAACTGACTGGCGACAGACATTAGGCGGGGACACCTTCAAAGCGACAATGTTGTCTCAGTCGGCTTTCTATTTCATTCCTCCAACAGTGATCCCTTCCCCATCGCTTACACCTGCCACCTACCCTATATAAATTGCTGGAATTTTTCAGTGGGCCATCTTCTTCGTAAGTGTATATGTTTGCAACTATTTGTACTCGTATGTATGGGTATATGTGTTTCGTTTTTGTTTGATGTGTGTGGTTCGTTTATAGTACAATTTTTAATAACAGTTTCAAGCCTACATGTCATAATTTCATCCATTTCACTTTGGTTGATTTTTTTCACTTTGAAGTATTTTGACGTTCGTTGAGGAAAAGTAATTTTTGTTAGGTGTTTTTTAATTTTAGATTTTCTTTTGTTTTTCTGAGTTCTCAATGTTTATTTTTATTATTGTTTTAAATATTTAGATTGACAGGAGTCTGCGTATGTAATTTTCCTTAATTTTTCATTAATGGCCTTCATCCGACCCACAGCACGCCATTATAACATGATCCGACCCGTGGGGTTGAATGAGTTGCCGACCACTGATTTACACTATTTAAATACATTTTTGTTGTTTTTTATTCCAATATTTTGACCGTTGTGCCATCTGACCTTCAGCATGTGTATGTTCACTAGGTAATCTAAGTCATGAACAGTGGAACAAGAACGGTCTCCCCCTTTAGATTAAATAAAGTTTTCAGTTCAGAATTCTTTGTAGGGTAACTGGAACGATATACACCTAATGAAGGCAAGAGGACACAACAGCTGAAATCTTGTAATAACAACAATGAATGATGAGGACAATAGTTTGCATTTCAATAACATAAATAATGATAACTTCATGCCCAAAAAATTCAAGCAGAAATTGTAGCGCTGATACCAACCAATATCAGTTGTCATCTGATTTTCTTTTCACTCTTTTGAATTTTAGTTTTTATTTTTATTTTTGATGCCATGTTCCTTCAGAAATGTGGACAGTCATAGCCCTCCACAGATTCCATTTACTTGTCTTGGCTTTTTGGGAGAGATAGGGAAGGTGCTCCCATTCCCTTTTGCACAGTTTCGAGTTTATATTAGTCCTTCTCCTAGACTGAGTTCCACTCAAGGCTAGATAAGCTATTTTGCCTTACTATTTAACCCATAGCTTGCCTCACCTATTTCATTTTCAATGCTGACAAACATCATTGTGTCAATATATTATGATTTTTATAGTGACTTTAAAAAAATCAGAAAAATTACATTACCATGACCAAAGTGGAATTTGTATCCATATACTTAAAAAAAAAAAGTCAAACTAATGGGTCATTTTTTTGTGGCAGAGATAAAAATAAAAAACAGTTACTACAGATTTATTTGACCAGTTTTATATAAAAAGCCACAAAAATGGATTTTATGAGGCATTACAAAACAATGAATTTACTAAAATAAGTCTTTTCTTCTTTGCACGTTTATACAAAGATTAAGCATATAAAATTTGCTGTAAAAATGACTGGCTTCGGGAAGATGCCAGATAACCCTGCTGTTATATTAATGGATTTTATGGCTGTTGCTATTTCTATCCATCAAGTGAGATATCAAAATGTCTTTGAAAATCAAAGAATGATATAAAAAGAATGAATTCAAACTAGAAACTTTAAAAAATTTCACATTTATTAAACAACAAATGTAAAAGTCATTTCAATGCACTGTCTCATTTATTAAATATAAATATTTAAATAACATGAGAATCATTTCTATGTGTTTTGAGTTTTTTTGCTTGATTCATCTATCAGATCAGTTAAGTCTATGGTAAAGGAAATGGTAATATTATCCGCTTCCTCGTAATAAAACATTCAGCATTCATTGATTGACTAGCCAGTGCTACGTTTGGTTGAAATTTATAAAATTTTTCTATTAAAATAAATTTTCAAGAAAATAGGTTTCTCATGACCAGCAACTGCTATTGCTCTTTCCAGTATTGATGGAAGTTTCCTTCCTAATCTTTTGTTTGAAGTAGTGTGGAATGTCAATATTTTGATTGTCTTAATTTTTTTCTGAGTTACATGTGCTATTCATTTTAGTTATTGCTGTTGCTGAAATTTCTCAATTGATTTTTGTTATTTGGTTGAGTTTTTTCTTTATGATTTTGGAAGACATGGTTCAAAAAAGGATGGTCTTCATTTAGATGTACATTTACTCAAAGCTATTTCTAACCTTTAATCTGAGAAAGCAGTTGTACATAGCTAATATTTATCTTCGATATCTTTATTCTATTTGCTTATGGCTCGACAGCTGTTGATGAAATGGCCAAGAAATACAAAATTTTTAACTGCTTATGTTTTTTTTAAATTCTTTTTCTAGGAAGTTTTTTCTCATCAGAATTTGTTTTGTACATTTATAAATTTACCATTTGCCTGTGTTTTGAATACTGTTGCCATATCTAGTCGAGTGCTATTGCTATTCATCTCGAGTTTCTTGTCAGAATCCGTCTTACATGTTTATAAATCTACCATTTGCCCATGCATTGAATACTGTTGCCACATCTGGTTGAGTGCTGCTGCTATTCACCTCGAGGTTCTTGTCAGAATCCGTTTTACATGTTTATAAATCTACCATTTGCCCATGCATTGAATACTGTTGCCACATCTGGTCGAGTGCTGCTGCTATTCATCTCAAGGTTCTTGTCAGAATCCGTCTTACATGTTTATAAATCTACCATTTACCCATGTGTTGAATACTGTTGCCACATCTTGTTGAGTGCTCCTGTTATTCATCTTGAGATTCTTAACAAAATCCAAAGAAGGATCTGCAATATAATCGATCCTGACATGGCGGCCTGCCTTCAGTCACTTTCTCACCGACATGACGTGGCTGCCCTCTGTCTTTTCTGCAAGTATTTTCATGGCAATTGCTCTGCTAAGCATTTTTCTTTCATGCCGCATCCATAATGGCAACCTACTGCGAGATAATCTTCTGCCCAGTCAGTCATGTCCCTTTTGAGACATGATCACCCAAGCGTGTATCATGTATTGCACTTAACTGACTGACTAGATAGGCATATTTGTCCTGCCCTTTTACCATTTAAATAGTTAAATGTAACTGCTACTTCTACTTGAACAGTTTCTTGTCTTGCATTTTACACTTGTAAAAAACAATTTTGGCACTAAAAATTATCAAAAATAAACACTATATTAAAAATATATATATATATATATATATATATATATATAGTTATTTCATCCCAAGCAAGAGGAGACTGCCACTAGTTCACAGTTCAGAGAGTGATTTGGTAGAGTGGGTATTGAAGAAAGCATTAAAGATGAATGGCAGGTGGAAAAAAGATCTCCGTAATCTTCCTGGAAATTGGTGCAGTGAATATTTTGTATTCTGATGATGTGCTGGGAAGATCTCAGTATTTGAAAGGGGTGCTGGAAAGTGCTAGAAAGATTCCAGTTCCTGGACGAGGTGTGCAGGGAAAATTTTATGGGATCCAGGAAAGATGTCGATATCTGAATGAGAGTGGATAGATTTTGAAAGCTGTGAGGGATGCAGAAAAGTTTTTTAAGTTGCGAAGACACACTGGAAATATTTTGAAATCGAGAAGTGATTTGAGTCTTGAAAACACTTCAGAATACTGACTTTGAGTCAAAGACAGAAGAACATAAAAATTCTTTTTTTTCAAAATGGATATCGTCAACGTGTCAAATTAGTTCCTTTGTTGTTGTTTACATTTTCCGTATGTGATGCTTCAACGAAATCTGAGAAACATTTTGAGAAGAATCTCAGAGAAACGAAAAACCAGAAGAAGGCATTTCTTGTGATTCTTTGATGTACGATCCACTCTTACCTTTTATCGCCTTTATAATTAGTTCAGTTTCTGTAGAATCGGTAATAATCTACAGTCCAAAGCCAATTACGTTTTACTGTTTTAGTTCATGATAAAAACAATTTTACTCTTTCAACAGAAAGGAAACCCAATTGTTATTAAACTTCAAGAAGCTATTAACAAGCAATTTGAAAAAGATTTATAATTCTTTTATTGCTTTCAGTAAGTTTTGTTTGTTTTTTGTTTTGTCCTACTGAGATTCAATTAAATGAAATGGTGAAAATGATGCCATTAAAGTAATTTTGATCTGGTTTTAGCTGCTGCCAAATATGAAGACGTGGAGAAGACAAGAAAAACTTTGAAGCATGTGCTTCTTGAGTCACAAGCAATTGACTTTCTAATAATTGCTTTAGGACATCAATAATTCTCAAGTTAGATAGGGTGCCTGCTTCTGTCTGGCAAGTAACCAAGTGAAACTACTTAGTGTTACCTTTATGTGTTAGATCATTCTGACAGATACTGACCTGAAGTGCCATCTGGGATTATTTACTTGAAAGAGTAATTGCAAGTGGTTATCATGTCCGAGACTTTTTTTTCCCTCTTGCTTATCTCTAGGAGTACAGGGAATAGCAGCTGCAACTTGAATGACCAAATTCTCCAGGTTTATTGACTACAAACATTTTGCATAAAATAAGTCATAGTTATCTCCCCTTTTTAAATGATTGCCAGTAGCCATTTTTGCTGTTCTTTATGTAAAGACAAAATTCATGTTTGTCAGGAAAAGAAACAGTTCAAGGTGCAAGATATGAATTGGACATGTCAAAATCAGACAAGTATTTTTATCTTTTCTACAAGTATTTTTTATCTCAATTGCTCTGAAAAGCTTTTTCCCCCCAGCCCCCTGACTATATGTATTTACGTGTGATACTCAGAGAGCCAAGTTCGAATTCCAGTTAAATTCTTTGTATTCACTAATACACAAATACCCTTAGGAAGGTATTAATCCACAGCTTCTCCATCTAGCTATGGATTAAATAACTGGACAGACTGGGTTTTATTGCCTTGGCTGGAAACCAGTTTACTGCAGAAAGTAATGGTAACCAACTGTGTAAAAATCTTTTGCCTAGTCAGTCATGTCTCTTTTGAGACATGATCACTCAAGCATGTATCAAGGCACTTCACAGAATGACTAGATTGGTGTCAATATCCTACCCTTTTACTGTTGAAATAGTTCACTGTAACTGCCTCTTCTATTATAAATGTTCTTACACTTTGCATTTGTGGAAATCCTTTTTATTTGCTTGTTTCCCTGATATCTACAATGTCAAAAAATTGAAATACAACGTCAATTGCCATCCGCTATCTTCTTGATTCCCATTTTTCTCAAATCCTTTCTTCGATATTTTCTGTATCTAGTATTTTTTTCTTTCACTGTAACCCCCCCCGTGCTCTCGTGGCTGTCCTACCTTGCTTCGAGCAAAATGATTATGAAAAAAAAGTACAGAAGTTTAAATATCAGGGAAATGTTTGAACAGACGATAGAAAATTTGACACTGAAATCAGAAAGTGAACTGAAACAGCAAAAGATACCTTCCAGAAACTAAGAAAAAATTTTAAGAAGCAGGAAAATTTCATTAGAAACAAAAAAAGGAGTGAAAGATTGTTATTCAATATCGATTCTTCTACATGATAATGAATGCTAGACAATCTCCTCACAGATGAAGAAGAGCCAATGTTCCACTCGCACACAACCTTATTGGACTCTCTGAGTTCATACAGAGACGAACCTAAATAAGGTTATACCTATGTATGGTTTAAATTTTTACCCAAGTGTATGCATTTAGAATTCTCGTATAAAATTCAGGTTTGTGCCACACCCTACCTTTGTGGAGAGGTCACAGGTAAATAACCAAATGAAGAAGTTTCTTCAGAAAATAGTTCTATAAAAGGATGCTGAAAATTCCATAGAAACAACAAGGACGCTTTAAGCAAACTTGAAATGAAAAAGATTCTTAATTTTATCCCCAAGGACGTATAGCCTAGTAGACAAAAGTGTAAGTCAAATAATAAAAAAAAACAACTCTTTAACCCAAAGAATTGAGTTCAATATCTGGCCACAGCAGAGGGAACAAAAACTTGAGCTGAGTTACGAAAGAGTATCATTTGATATCGAAATATCCAAAAAGCATGGCATGTAGAAATAGATCAATCTACCAATCGACAGTTGAAATGATGAAATAGCGTAAATAAAATTCACTGATCAATTCTAATTTTAGTGTCGACCCCCTTCATAAGTAGATAGCATATCCACAAAACTCTGAGTAGGGAAAGATAAGTTGATCATTTGATTTTATATATATTAACATGTCCTAAAGATTGAACTCAAGCATGAAACAGATTGTTGCCACTCTTTGTTGATCTCAATGTCCAATCATATATACACTTCCCTGATATTAAGCATTTTAGTCATAAATATTGCATACCATAAAACTATATATTTTATCATGCATATATATATATATATATATATATATATACTTGTGGTAGCATTTATCCTGGACAGGTCCTGGTTTCTTCTCTAAAATTTCCAGCAGTAATTTGCCAATTTTTACTCCGTTAAATTGGTTGCCAACCAAGGCTATAGAACCCAGTCTGCCTTGCTATTTACCTATAGCTGAGGGAGAAGAGATGGATTCATACCTTTCTCAAGGGCATTAGCACATAAGTAAATGTAATGAATTTGGCTGGAATTTAAACTCAGCTCTCTGCTTCTTCAAATTGAGCTGCTATCCATTACTCCACTATGCCTCCTTGCACACACACACACACACACACATACACACACACATACATATATATATATATATATATATATATATATATATATATATATATATATAGTGTTAATAGTAATGTTGCTTAGTGATAAAATTTCTGTTTTCTATAGAAGTTTCTAGGTAGAAACACATTGTTGACCAGGAGGTTTTTTTTTTGTCATAAAGTGTTCAGTATCAAGATAGGAAGAGAACATTCATAGAATTAATATGGAGTGGTTTTTTTCACTTAGCTGAGCACTGTTGGTTCAGTCAAAACAGAAAAGCAAAAATCCTGAAGATTGAAGACGTAACAATAATGCTTTCCCGGAACTTCAAAGTCGGCATAACTGAAACATCACTGCTCAGTTAAATGAAAAATCTTTCTACATTATATGTATGTATGTATGCATGGCTGGCCACTCATATCCAAGGATGCCTGTCTACAAGAACTGCTAGCTGATCCTCATTGCAGACATTTGCTCAGACATACATGTGTTAGTTCAACAGCCTCAGAGCCCACCTGTGGTTTGTACTGTAAATATACTGAGTGGACCTTAGTTACAGTTTCTTGGTGAGAGCATGTAATTTGACATCAGCAGCAATCTGAAAATGGTAAGGCTGCCCAAACCCTCAGTCATAATGACTTGGAATTTTGAGCCAGCACAGCCATCAATGCTTTTTCTAAGGGAGCTATCTACCCAATTTCCCTCACAGTGCTTGAATCAACTCGTGGCATGATTTTCGGGCATTTTCCTTCAGACCGATAGCATTAAGAAGTCATCTTCTTGACAGATCAACAATGGCATGATTCAAACCCAGACTTCATGGTCTGAAAGTGAACCTTCTAATCATTCGGTCATACACTTATATAGTAGCAGTATAGCCCGGCGTTGCTCGGGTGTAATGAAAGCTTTAAAACTAATCCATGGTCTTGGACTCTTTGGACGTTGACACGAAAGACTAAAAAGCAATAGTTGTTTCCAGTTAATGCAAAACTGTAGACTGAAAGAAAAATGAATGGATGTAAGTCAAATTTTGATTTCCTGTTATCGATATCAAATAAGTTTTTTTCATCATAAACTGAATTTTGAAGGTTAAATAAATCCTCTGAGTAAATGGTATCATGGCTGAGACTAAGAACTACAATTATACCTACTTAGAGCAAAACCCAAAGCAAAAACTAAAATAAAAGGGCTGAAAAAATACAGACATACAGGCAGATAAACAGATACACACACAAACATCTTGCCTTTATATATATATATATATCAATTTTCTGCACTATTGTAAGAACTGCAACCTTGAAACTTCTGAATATCGTTGTTTATGTCTTTGTCTATGAATGTATCAAATTTGATTAAAATTGGACAACTCCTTCTATAACCTGATTTTTTCGATTATCAATTTTCAATATTTATCAGGAGTACCTCGACACAAGACCTAGCGAAGAACACTCACAGACACTTATAGTACAACTGTGTAAATTTTTAAGAAAATCAGTTCTGCCATTTCGGAGTGTATAGGTAATGGACACTCACACACACAAAGACAAAGTTCCATATATAAATAAGTTTAGATTTAGATTAGAGATGTAACAGTCTATCAAATTTTTATTACAATTGTTATGGTCAAAATTGCCATAGTTAATGATATTATCAGAGTACTGGTGAAATGTGCTGATAAGGTTAAAAAAAAAGTGCATTTACCAACCAACGTGATAAAATGTTTTAATAAAATGAATTAGCAACACTTTTTGTAATGACGATAATCACATTTTGAAATTATCTTATTAAGCATTGTGAACTTTGTTGTGTTTCTCTTTTATGCAAACAGAATTTTTTTTCTTGGACTTAAAAGTGGGTAGAAATTGTCTAAACAATTGTTTGTTCTAAGCAGTTTTAGGTCATTTGTCAGCCATTTTTTAATGCTTTTGGCTCTACAGTTGTTATTGTAAGTGTAAGTGCTATTTTATAATTTTCTTCTTTTTTTATGTGCCATGTCCCTTCAGGGCGTAGGTGGTCATGGTCTTCCACATCTTCCTATCCATTGTAGCTCTTAACAGTCTTTCTCTTGTTACTCCTCCCAAACCCTGCTCTGCCATCCATTTGCTCAAGCTCATCAAGTATGTCATGCATTGCTTTCCACTGTCTCTCTCTTTCCCTCTATTTTTCCTGTGAGTATCAGATTCTCCAAGCTCTCCTTTCTCATTACGTGTCCCAGAATGTGACTCTTACTGAATTATTTTTTCTCAACCTTTATTTCCATTTCACTTTTATATTAAGCACATACATGTTTTTTAACACAAAAAGATATTGAACAAAAATTGATTTATATAATACCAGGAGTGATCAATGAATCATAGATACCACTAAACGTCTGAAAATATATAAAGGGAACAGATTAATTAAATGGGTCCTTGGTCTCTAAATCAGCTGTGAATTTTTATCTTCACTTTATTGAAACTCAGTGTATTGTTTCAAGACATTTGTTTTATTGCATCTCATTATTAAAACTTTCTAACAATTGCCATCATTTTTTATGGCATTGGCATATTATTTAATAAAAAAGTATTTCATCTTAAAATTTTAATAATCTTTACAAATAAAATGCTTACCTGCATTTGGACAAAATTAGTTCTCAGGTAAAATGAACCATTTAAGTAATCAGTTTCTTTTCTCCTACATTTCTTAGATTGCAATCTAATTTGTTCAAGCTTTTCATGTGAGGCACTCAGATACCTTTGTTTATTAATAGATCATCTTGCATCAACTTTGTCATTGCTGCTTTTGTTGTCTTGTTGCTCATCTTTTTATTCTGAGAAATACTTTCGGTTCACTGTTATATCAAACACAAAAAATAGGAACTGGTCAAGAATTGTAACTTGAAAAATATTAAAAAAGGGCATACTTGCAATGTTGATGATGTCTGCAAATTGTGCTAAGAAGAGAAGTTAGTCATAACATCATTTTCAGGACAAGAAAGGTTGCTAATTGAAAGGTCCAAAGTATGTAAACATCTCAGAAAATATATTTTAGGATTCATACAAACCCAGATGAAAATGTTTCCAATTCTTGACTAGATCTTCACTTATTTTAAACTCCCAGTTATGTGTTTCGGAAAATTCCTTTCATGCATTCAAATAAATGCTTGCCCAAAGTTTTTCTGTAGCCAAGTCAAAGTATGTCAGATCTAATGATAGTTTCTCCTATTGTAGCCGCCCAGAGCATGCATATTTTCTAATAAGATTTCTTGAATATTCAGAATAATTATAAATAAATATACTGTTTAATAAATAAACTGAGTTTCCACAAATATATATATATATATATATATATATATATATATATATATGCACACACTCACATATACATATATATAGATAAGTATATTCGGAATGAGAAGCTGGGGAGCCAAGTTCAAATTCCAGTTGAATCCATTGTATTCACTTATGCGCAAATACCCTTGGGAAAGGTATTAATCCGTCTCTTCCTTCCAGTTATGGGTTAAATAGCAGGACAGATTGGGTTCTATAGCCTTGGTCGGCAACCAGTCTACCGCAGAAAGCAATGGCAACCTACTGCAGGATAATCTTCTGCCCAGTCAGTCATGTCTCTTTCGAGACATGATCGCCCAAGCATGTATCACGTATGGCACTTAACTGACTGATATATGTCTCTATAGATATATATATATTTTCATATATACACACACACACATATATATATATATATATAGATAAGTGTATATACATCTATATATATAGACACACACATATATAAACATATTCATAATTTTTATTGTCCCAAGCACTTAAAGCACTTTTACTTTAACACTATATATATATATATATATATAGTGTCTGTGTGAAAGAGGAATATTTTGTACTTGGTCACGATTCATGGCCAAACCCTTTAATGTCTGCATTTCAAATTTCGTCTGGGTAATTATTACACCCAGGGGAAAGTTTTAACATATTTCTTCCAGCTCGTTCTAGGGAAAGAGACAGTCTCCCATGTTTCTGTTAAATGGAAATATCTTTTGTTGTAACTGTTCACATTATTTAGTGTAACAATATCATTTCTCTTTTATTATTAATGTCTGAACATGAAAAACATTTCACTTAACACCTTTTACCCCTAAAAATAATTTTCTATTTTTCATAATAGTTCTTCATTGGAAAGTTACCAAGAACAACTAAAATGAATTTTGTTATAGTTTTGAGCTACTAATTGCTATTTTGAGGTTACTGTGCATGACCAGCACCAATGAAAATCAATTTTGATGCATGGGAATAACAACAATTAAAAAGTTATTACAAAAGAGACATTTCTTCGTTATCTGTCCAGTTTCTTTCACCTTCGAATTAGATGGGATGTTCTTTTTATCTCTTCTTTTATGTTCCATGTAAATATCTTTCTATCTCTTGTAGCTCTTAATACCATTTGTCTTAGTCCTTCTCCGAAAACCTGCTCTGTCATCCAGTTTTTTCATGCACTGTTATCCCCTGTCACTCTTTTCATCTATTCACCCTGTGATTGTCATATTTTCTAAGTTCTCTTTCCAGGTCCCAGAAACATTAGCAGTCTTTTCCTGATGTTAACCATGTTTCTTTTCCACTGCCATCCTTTTCAAAACCTTGTGATTACTCACATGTTTGATCCTCAGCATCCTCCTGTATAACCACATTTCTGTTGCTTCGAGTCTCTCCTTCATCCTTGAAGAAATTGTCCAGCACTGACTGCCATATTTTTTTAAAATCATATCACCTTGAGCAAGGCGGTAACGCCACTAATGTGCTGGGGGCTGCATGAAAGTAAAAAGAATAGATAGAAGGAGAGTAAAGAGAAAGACGAACCAGTTAGAAAGGAGCAAGAGAAGGATGGGAATACAGGTGTGATGACATTTGCAAAGGTAGAGAGAAAAGAAAAGATATACAGGGTGACGTAGAAAGAACTAGAGTCAAATAGTTAAGAGATGGGTATTGACATTGCATTTAAATTCCTGGAGGTTGTAGCTGTCAGGAAAGCAAGAATATGGAAGAGAGTTCCACAGGTGGGAAGTGTGAGAAAAGAAGCTGATGGAGTAGAATTGTCGGCTGCATTTGGTTGATCTGACTGTAAATGGGTGGGACAGACAGATATCGCATAACAGTCCAGTCTTTTCTTTGTTTCCAATGAAAATTTCTTGTTTCTCAACACCTTACTCAGCTTTAGGAATGTTTCTTTGGCTATGACAATACGTCTTTGAATTTCAGTGTCACACTTTCTGTCTGCTGTTAGAACACATCCCAGGTTTTTAAATTCCTGTACCTGTTTGATTTTAGTATCCCAAGTAATTTATATAACCTGACACTGGTAGAGACTTTTATATCTCACTATGATAGTAATTTTAATGGTAGTATTAGTTGTTTCCTTATAAAGAAACATTTGGTATTCATGAACTAGCACTCTCAGCTTAAACTTATAAAATCTTTTATTTGAAACTTGCCCACAGAATTTTTTAATGTAAATAATTAAAAAAAAATAGATTTTTTTTTTTTTTTAATCGTATCACCCCAAGCAAGGCGGTAATACCACTGATGTGCAGGGGGCTACATAAGTGTAAAAAGATTAATTAGAAGAGAGTGAAGAGGAAGATGAACCAGTTAGAGAGGAGCAATGGAAGGATGAGAATATAGGTGTGATGACAGTTTCAAAAGGTGGAGAGAAAGGAAAGGATATACGGGGTGGGGAAAGAACTAGAGTCAGGTGGTTAAGAGATGGCTATTGACATTGCATTTAAATTCCTGGAGGTTGTAGCCATCAGGAAAGCAAGAATATGGAAGCGAGTTCCACAGGCGGGAAGTGCGAGAAAAGAATCTGATGGAGTAGAATTGTCATCTGCATTTGGTTGATCTAACTGTAAAGATAACATTTCACATAGAATTTACCCTAACCATACTCTCATGGAGACTTATCATCCACATGTCAAACTAGACTTCCATCAGACAATATATTAATAAGCAGCATAAATATCATAGTAATATTAGACAGCTTCTCGTGCACAGTACCAAAATACTAAGAAAAGCAAATAGTAAAAGCAAGCATAAAACTGACTAATGTCACTATGACCCTTATCATCATAATCATCATCATCATTTATCCGTCACACCCAGATGGTGCATAGGGCAGCAATGTTTTGTTGCTGTTTCTGTAACAAACTGTTTTTTACGGTGCAGGGTTATTAGCCCTGCGCCCAACCCCCAAGCCTGGAGGACCGGTGGACCATTCTTGGTTTTTACATTTACAGCACCTGGTATTCCCAAATGTTCACCCATTTTAGTACTGACCAGGCTCAATGTTGCTTAACTTCAGACGGGAACCAGTGCATTCAACACGATATAGCTGTAGACATGACCCTTATACTACTTATTAATATTCTGTTTGAATAATCTCCATGACTGTGTGGTTGTGGTATATCCTATGTCAGACGTTTTGTTTTTTATTTACAGAGAAACATTAGACAGATATTTAATAACATTAGACAGGTAACTGTCTAATGCAGTATCAATAAAAACAGGCTTATGAACCTTGAAGCAATACTCATATGACAAAAATAATCATCAATAAATAAAAACAATTCTAATTTCAGTGTCCATGTTCTCAAATACATATGAAAATAAGAAATAGACCCAACTACACACACTTCGCACCTTGCTTACATCACTACACTTACCAGTTCTATGAAACTCACTATTTGTCTCTGAAGGCATCATCTGGTGATGACTTGAGAAAGATTCGGCCATATTTCTTCTAAAATGAATTTTAGACAATTTAGAGTAGAATTACTTCCTTATCTAAGAAGGCTTATTCATTATTTGGAAAAGTCAGTCAATAAAATTAATCAGCATGAAATATCCATTTCTAATAACGTTTACTGTCTAAATACACACACACACACACACACACACACACACACACACACACACATATCTATACACAGGGTACAATGCTAAATTGTCATCATTTCATATTTTTAATTTTATGCATGTGTGTGTGTTTGCATTTTATTGACTGCTCAGTGTAGAAAGGTCTGCTGGGCACCATCTGTGAGAAAATGAGCACCATGACGCAATTCACTCTGCCAGAAATTTGGAAACAGCATGCTGTACTGCTTGGCACTCACACCAAAAGCTCCAATATAAACATTTCAGAGTATTTGGGTGTCAATCAGAGGACAGTGCAGAAGATTTAAAAGAAAGTTGAATGAGTCTGATGTTGTTTACAAAGGTATGGAAGCTTGGAAAACCAACTCTGATTGTTCTGATAAGAAAAGAACTTCTGAATTTGTTGGTGAAACCCCAGACTCAACATAGAAAGACTTTGAAGAGGTAATGCTGGGTCAAGAGGGTGGCTGCTGGAAGACCCTGTGTCTGGCAACAGGACTCTGCACCATGCCATCCAAGCAGGAGAACCCAGTTATGACTGTCAGATAATTTCCACAATCACATAATCGCTTACATCTGGCCCATAACTTCCCTGACTTTAAGCTCATTGACTATTATGTGTGGAGTGTGGTTGAGTGAGAGACCAGCAAAATTTCTTATCATGCCAAAGAGGAGCTGAAGGCAAGGATTATGTTATATAGGCTTGATTAAAACCTTGTTTAGACTGATGGTCATTCGTGGTCGAGAGGTCTAAGACATGCCAGATCACATGGTAGCTTCCCCTATGTGGATAGGGGTTGCAGGTTCAGATCCTGCCAAATGAACACACATTTTCGCAATAAAAATTTATTGTAAATAATCAGGCTGGTAGAAATACATATATAATACTGTTTAATTAAAAAAAATAGTTTGTAATCTGTTATTGCAATTTCGCATCCTCACTGGATGAATAAAATCAAAAAAACTCTTTAGATTTTAAAACACATGGGAAATATTTTCCACAATTAAAACATTCTGTAGAATTTTTGTCTCAATTTTTTTTTGTATGAAGAGTTATTATTTCTAGAAAAAAGAGCATAGCTTAAAGAAAAATGGCCCCAGACTTAATAAAAAAAAGTTTTTTGTCAAAATGTTTGTTATTATTAAGACAAAAATATTTTTTAATTATTTCTTAATCCTTTCTAACATGTTCAAAGTTTATGTTCAAATTGTTTTTTTCTTAGTCAGCATGTGACCTGATTTTTACTAGTTTAACAATGATAAATGGCATAGTAAAACTTCTTTGTTTCTGGTGAAAGAAACATTAATTTGGAAATTCTTGCAACAAATCAAATAATTGGTAGATTTTAATTAAACTTTCAGGACTTATTCGTAAGTGAATTTAATTATCTTTAAAGTTATTATTTTTCAAATTCTGGGTAAAAATTTTTTTTATGTGTTCCCCTCCTCCCCATAATTTCCTGAAATTTTTAGAAATTAAATATCACTGTGAAACTTTGTTTTATTAGTGAAAATGCGTGACTCATTGGGTAATATAAATCATCTTTTTTTTTTCAATCAGTTACTACTTTACAGAACATTTGCCCCAAATAATAAAATAAAAAATGCAATGAAACTTTTTTTTTTTTTAATCGTATCACCCCAAGCAAGGCGGTAACGCCACTGATGCGCAGGGGGCTACGTAAGAGTGAAAAGATTGGAAAAGAGAAAGCCGGAAACCACATCCTAAACAGGGAACAAGGGATGAGCCTTTTAACCTGTTCAATAGATGTGGGTGGAGTGTGAACCGGGCGATAGATAGATCTATGACAATTGTTTTATAAATTTTTAAAATAATTTGTGTAGAAACTTTTTTTTAAAGTATGGAGTTTTGTAAGTGACATTTTGATTAAAAGATTAATGTGTTTCAAAGGTTGTTCCCTTTACAGGAAAAGATTTATTTGTTGGTTGTTTTGTTTTTATGGCAAATCAACCTCAGCGGGTCATTTATTGCCAACTAAATTTTATTTATTTATTGCTGGTAATACCTTTTTCTTTCAACAATTTATTCTTGTTTATATAAGTTTTTGTGTCTAGTCATACATTTTTCTTTTTGAGTATCAAGATTCATTGGGATTTGTTTTTAAGGGCAGGGTTCTCAAGTTCTACCCTTGTTATTTAACCCATAACTGGAGGGAAGGGATGGATTAATATCTTTTCCAAGGGTACTAGTGCTTAAGTGAATGCAGGTTATTCAACTGGAATTCGAACTCGGCTCACCGACTTCTCTTTCCGAGCCAATATCCACTGCACCACGACACACATCCGACACTAAATGCCTACAGCACCTGGTATTCCCAAGCGGTCACCCATCTAAGTACTGACCAGACTCAACGTTGCTTAACTTCGGTGATCAAGCAAGAACCGGTGTATTTAATGTGATATGACCGTAATCCTACAGGAAAAAAAAATCCTCATATAAATTCTTTCAGCTGTTTTCAATTATTTCATTTCCGTCGAGCTATAAAGTGAAAGAAACTAAAATACAATAAAATCTAAACTTATTTATAAATGGGACTTTGTCTCCGTGTGTGTGTCTTTGTGTGTGTTACCTATAGACTCCGAAACAGCTGAACCGATTTTATTGAAAATTTACACAGTTGTACTATAAGCATCTGCGAGAGTTCTTAGCTAGGTTTTGTGTCAAGGTACCCCCAATAAATATCAAAAATTGATAATCGAAAAAGTGCTCCGATTTTATTCAAATTTGATACACTCATAGACAAAGACATAAGAAATAATATTCAGAAGTTTCAAGGTTGCAGTTCTTACAATAGTGCAGAAAATCAATAATATATATATATATATATATATATATATATATATAAAGCAAGATGTTTGTGTGTGTATCTGTTTATCTGTCTGTATGTCCTTTATACAAATCCACAAATTTTATCCGATTCTCACCAAACTTCACACAAATATTCTTTAGGCTGAGTCTGAGCTCCAGGACCATGGATTAATTTCAAAGCTTTCATTACACCTGAGCAATGTCAGGCTATACTGCTAGTATTAGATAATTACTGAAAGTATTGTTAATTCAAAAAATTACTAGGTAGTTAAAATCCAAAAAGAAAACATTCACTTAGGTTTCATCAATTTATGTCAATTCTGATCAAGGATACTTAGCTTATCAACACATCAAAAAAAAACATGACCCATGAATAAGAAATGCTTGTATACCACATTTTATATACAAGTAATATTTGTTTCAAATCAGATTAATTTAATTAAATATTTTCTTGAAATAATGTCTCACAGATTTATATGTCATTTTAGCCAGCTTTTCAGAACCGAGAATTATCTTTTATAAAATGCCCTTTTTAATGTTTTAACTGAAAACACTCAAAAAGTTAAGATTCCAATCGGTTTCATTTCTATTTGAAATACACCAGGATATTTTTCTTTCAGGAAATAGTCAATTTAATCATTTAGCTTCCAATTAAAGCTAAAATTAAAGCTTCAAGAAATGTTTTTCATTTTTAAAAATTTCATTTAAAAAATTAGGTATGGAAAATTAGTGAAGGCACCTAATTTGGACTCGTTATATTTATGGTCGACACAACAGCTGAAAAATTATGTTCACAACAAAGATAAGGACAGTAGTTTGAATGCAAATAGTGTAAAAATAAGTTTTAAGAATGTTTCTCTTGTTTCTTTCTTTTCTTTTCCATAATTTCTTAGTTACAGTGATGTTTAAAATGCATCTGATGAGATAGAAATTCGACAAGAAGAAAGATGAACAATGACCTTGGAAGCTATTTTATGCACAGAATTGCCTAGAAACCTTACCGGTAATTATTTTGGGGACATATGATTCACGAAGAAGAGTGTCTCCTTAGATTTGGGTTTCAGATTATTACGTATATTTGGGAATCGTCTTGCCATAGATAAATGGTAAAACAATAAATAGAAATCAAAATGGAATTGAGAACGGCAACAAAGAACTCAGGAAAGAGTTTTGGTGAACAAGCAAAAGTAATTAATCCAAAATAAAGAGGAAAAGATCTGAGGGAAGGAGTATGTCTCGTGCCTTGGCTCGCATGATTGGTTCAGTGGAGAGGCAAATAAAGGGACTGTGAGGGATGAAATGTTGCTTTCAGGGAACAAGGTAATGCAGCGGTTGGGGGGGGAGAGGCAGGGTGAACAAGAGTGACAAGAAATGAGTAAGTAAATAATAGGTTGCAGGTGGGTGGGTGGGTAATTGTGGAGGTATGGTGCCAGTAGTTGAGAGGCCTAGTAACAAAGCGTAGAGGAAACGGTTCAAAAGGGTGTTTTAAAATGAAAGGGGAAACATGTAGCTCACAGGCTGCTGTGCAAGAGGAAGAGTTCTCAAAGAAGAAACCAAAAGCTAACTGTATATCACAAAACAAAAAACAAAAAAAAAAAGAAGAAAAGCGTGAGAATCACAAAGGAAAACAGAAGGGAAAGAACGGAAAATATAACTATGAGGTCGGTGGGGGATGTTTCAAAAGGAAAGTAAAAAAAAATAAAAACAAATCAAGTGGCAATGGAAACTTGGAGTGAAAAACAACCAAAAAAAAAACAACAAAATGATAAATGCTAAGAGGACAAACTTTGAAATGTCAAATGAGATGGATAGATGTGAGCAGACTGGGATTGATCGACCAAGATAGATAAATAGAATGAAATAAATATACACAGGGTGCTATAAGTAAAATGTCACCATTTTTTAATTTCAATTTTGTGCATACATTTTGTTTGTTTCTGATTTTGTCAACTGCACAGTATAGCAGGGTCAGTTGGGCATCACTTGTGAGAAAAACACAACAGTTTACTCTGCCTGAAATTTGGAAATAACATGCTGTACATCTTGGTATTCATGCTGGAAGCTTCAATACTAACATTGCAGTGTTTGGATTTTAATATGAGGACAGTGCCGAGTTTGATAAATCTAATGGTGATTATGAAGGCACGACAGCTTGAAAAAACACATCTGATTGTTCTGACAAGAAAAGAATTTCCAAATTTGTTGGTGAGATCCTCAGACTCGACACAGAGGCTTGCATCAAAGGCCTTGAGAAAGTAGTGCAACCCTGGGTCAGGAAGCTGGCTGCTGGAAGTCCCTAAGTCTAGCAGGAGAACCCAGTTATGGTTGTCAGACAATTTTTGTAATTACATCGCCCCTTACATGTGACCACCTAACTCCCCAGACTATAACCCCCTTGATTATTAAGTGTGGGGGCACAATTGAGTGAGAAACTAACAAAACTCCTTATTATACCAAAGATGAACTGAAGGCAAGGATAATGGCAGCATATACCAACTTAAACAAGGAGACTGTACAGAAAAGTTGCAAGAGATTTCAAAATTGTGTGAGTGCCATGGTTGAAGGCAATAGACAATATTATTGAATAAATTTACTCTCTTGTATTTTGGTATATTTTTATGCAATATTGGTAAATATATGTTATAATGAGATATCAATGTTATTTTCATGTTTAGTGTAATTTAGATGACAATTTATCCATTGGACCTTGTAGATATGAACAGAGTGAGATACTGAAAATCTGAGAATGAATAACTGTGAACTAATGAAAAATCGTGGCTTCAGAGAGAAAATTAAAAGCAAGAAAAATATTAAAGGGAAGAAAATTTTTTAAAAATTAACAAGAAGGAAAAAGTAAAAAAAACTTCAAGAGGTGAAAGAAAGATGCAAAAAGGGTAAAAAAATGTAAAATTAAAAAAAAAGAAAGATTCAGCAAATGTATACGACAACTGGAGTAAAATCTATGAAAGATGAAATAAGATTTGGTTTGATTTGTTTTTATGGCATATCAACACCTTGGTGGGTCATTTCTTGCCAACTAAATTTTATTTATTTATTGCTGGTAATACCTTTTTCTTTCAACAATTTATTGTTGCTTTTATATAAGATTTGTGTCTAGTAATAGTTTTTTCTTTTTCGAGTGTCAAAATTCATTGGAATTTTGTTTTTAAGGGCAGGGTCTCCAAGACCTAACCTGTTATTTAACCCATAACTGGAGGGAAGGGACGGATTAATACCTTTCCCAAGGGTACCAGTGCTTAAGTGAATGCAGGGTATTCAACTGGAATTCGAACTTGGCTCACCGATTTCTCTTTCCAAGTCGATATCCATTGCACCCCCAATGCACATCCGTCACTAAACGCTTACAGTACCTGGTATTCCCAAGCGGTCACTTATCTAAGTACTGACCAGGCTCAATGTTGCTTAACTTCGTTGATCGAGCGAGAACCGGTGTATTCAACGTGATATGGCTGTAAGCAATAAACGCTTACTGTACCTGGTATTCCCAAGCTGTCACCCATTTAAGTACTGACCAGGCTCAACGTTGCTTAACTTTGGTGATCAAGTGAGAACCGGTGTATTAAATGTGATATAGCCATAAGCAATAAACGCTTACAGCACCTGGTATTCCCAAGCGGTCACCCATCTAAGTACTGACCAGGCTCAACATTGCTTAACATCAGTGATCGAGCGAGAACCGGTGTATTCAACGTGATATGGCTGTAAGCACGCACATCCATCACTAGACACTTACCGCACCTGGTATTCCCAAGCGGTCACCCATCTAAATACTGACCAGGCTCAATGTTGCTTAACTTCAGTGATCGAGCAAGAACCGGTGTATTCAACGTGATATGGCCGTAAGCAATAAACGCTTACAGCACCTGGTATTCCCATGCGGTCACCCATCTAAGTACTGACCAGGCTCAACATTGCTTAACTTCGGTGATCAAGCGAGAACCGGTGTATTCAACGTGATATGGCTGTAAGCACGCACATCCATCACTAGACGCTTACCGCACCTGGTATTCCCAAGCAGTCACCCATCTAAGTACTGACCAAGCTCAACGTTGCTTAACTTTGGTGATCGAGCAAGAACCGGTGTATTCAACATGATATGGTTGTAAGCATGCACATCCGTCACTAGACACTTACAGCACCTGGTATTCCCAAGCTGTTACCCATCTAAGTAATGACCAAGCTCAATGTTGCTTAACTTCAGTGATCGAGCGAGAACTGGTGTATTCAATGTGATATGGCCATAAGCAATAAACGCTTACAGCACCTGGTATTCCCAAGCGGTCACCCATCTAAGTACTGACCAAGCTCAACGTTGCTTAACTTCGGTGATCGAGCAAGAACCGGTGTATTCAATGTGATATGGCCATAAGTCCCATCTACATTGACCAGCTATGTTATGACACAGAATGCGTCCCTAATGACTTACCAACCATAATGCAGGACTGTCATAGTTGGCATGATAGACTCATAAATGTAGGAGTTAGCTCAACCAAGTATGTTAGATTGTTTATTTGGTTTGGTTGTTTTGTTTTTATGGCATATCAACACCTTGGTGGGTCATTTCTTGCCAACTAAATTTTATTTATTTATTGCTGGTAATACCTTTTTCTTTTCAACAACTTATTGTTGTTTTTATATAAGTTTTGTGTCTAGTAATAGTTTTTTTCTTCTCGAGTATCAAGATTCATTGGGATTTTATTTTTAAGGGCAGGGTCCCCAAGACCTAACTTGTTATTTAGCCCATAACTGGAGGGAAGGGACGGATTAATACCTTTCCCAAGGGTACCAGTGCTTAAGTGAATGCAGGGTATTCAACTGGAATTTGAACTTCGGCTCACCGATTTCTCTTTCTGAGTCAATATTCACTGCACCACAATGCACATCCATCACTAAACGCTTACAGCACCTGGTATTCCCAAGCGGTCACCCATCTAAGTACTGACCAGGCTCAACGTTGCTTAACTTCGATGATCAAGTGAGAACCGGTGTATTCAACGTGATATGGCCGTAAGCAATAAACGCTTACTGCACCTGGTATTCCCAAGCTGTCACCCATCTAAGTACTGACCAGGCTCAACGTTGCTTAACTTCGGTGATCAAGCAAGAACCGGTGTGTTCAATGTGATATGGCCGTAAGCAATAAATGCTTACAGCACCTGGTATTCCCAAGCTGTCACCCATCTAAGTACTGACCAGGCTCAACGTTGCTTAACTTCGGTGATCAAGCAAGAACCGGTGTATTCAATGTGATATGGCCGTAAGCAATAAATGTTTACAGCACCTGGTATTCCCAAGCGGTCACCCATCTAAGTACTGACCAGGCTCAACATTGCTCAACTTCGGTGATCGAGTGAGAACCGGTGTATTCAACGTGATATGGCCATAAGCCTTATGAAATAAGGAAATATGTGATCAAAAGCAAATCTAACAGAACAAAAGGCAAAGAGAAAGCGGGAAAAATGTCTGGGAATTGTGAAAATAAAAAGAAGGGTGTAAGGGATAAAGAGAAAGAAAAGTACGCAAGTCAAGCAGAAAAAATCCCAGCAAAATTTGTAAGAGCAATTTTTTTTTTCTTTTTTTAAAGGAAAAGAATACAAGAAAGGATGAAAAATGATTAATAATTTGAAATGAAACTAACGATAAAAGCTGTTCAATATGTGGAACGAAAAAGCGAAACATAAAAAGTTAGAGAAACAAACAAAATCATTTCTATCACCAACAACAAAAATCAGACTAAATGAAACATTTCCATGGGTAAAAAATAAGAGAAAGCAAGAAATGATAAAAGTAACCTGACTTAATATCCATAACATGTAAAAAAAAAAACATCCCGATATCATTTTTTTGATTGACTGGATGTTGCTGTACTGTCATCTCAGCATTGATCGACCAGCCACTCAATCAATCAGAAGACAATTGACTCTGCTCTGGAGCAATGAGCATTAAAGGGTAATCTTGGCTTCAAGAAACAATCATAATTGGATTTAGCATCTTGAATTGTTCGTGCTTTTTACCCCACAATCTGTGTCCCCTTAGGCTTCTTTTGACTCTGATCTTTCGGAGCCAGCAGTCAAAATGAAAGGAATATTGCTTTCCTTGTAAAAAAAAGAATTTTTTAACAAGGTCTTTTAAGTACAAGATAAGCAAACAACTTAGCGAATTAAAACTTATAAAATCTGTAAATTCCTAATAAAATCTATTGTTAAATATATGAACTTCTTTTATGTGCTTTCTTCTGTGAAGATGCAAGTTTAGGGCTCTCCACAACTTCCTTTACAACTTTCTACCTTTTGTTTTTAGTAATTTTTGACATGTTACTGTCCTTCTTTTTGTTCATCCATCCACACAAACTATTATGAAAAAAAAACCGGAACATTGCTACGAAATATCTATACACCAAGATCACAGTCTCCCTTTCACTCTTGATATCAAATCAATTGACCTGAACATTTTTTCCTATAATGGGCACAATCGACGAATTATCGATGTTTTATATTTTTAATTTTGTGCATACACAATGTTTGTTTTTCATTTTGTTGACTGTACAGTTTAGTAGGGTCAGTTGGGCACTGTCTATGAGAAAAACAGCCACATGATGCAATTTACTCCACCAGAAATTTATAAATGACAGGCTGTGCTGCTTGGCATTCATTCCAAAATCTTTAATCTGAACATTTGAGAATGTTTCGATGTTAATCTGAGGACAGGGTAGAGGATTCAAAAAGTGTGCGATAGCATATACGGTTAACATCATGGTGTTTGGAGTGATCACAATTATGCCTTCATTAGTTTTTCCATTGGGATTCCAACTCAACACTGAGGTCTATATGAAGTTCCTTGAAGAGATAGTACTTCCCTGGATCAAAAGGATGGCTACTGGAATCTGCACCATGCCACATAATCAGGAAAACCCAGTTATGGCTGTCAGATAATATCCGCAACCCCCTTTTATCTGACCCCTGTATTATTATGTGTAGGGTACAGTTGTGCGAGATATGTAGGAATTAAATAAAAATATGAAATAAAATAAAAACTACGAAATAAAATCAAAATACGAAATGAAATAAAAATACAAAATAAAATAAAAGTATAAAATAAAATAAACATAAAAATCTCCCAGGAGTCCTTCTGACAGGAAAGACAATTGACGCATGTGCAAAAAGAGAGGCCTCCTGGTGCCAAAAATAAACTCAATCTCTTTCTCTGTTGGACTTTGGATGGTAAAGACGTGCCAAACTGTTCGGGAAGGAATTTCCCCATCAAGAGGTCGTTGGAACCAAAAAATAAAATCAGTGTCCAAACTGTCCCTCTAGTGTCTCTGTATCTTTTCTTTTCTCTTTGCCTATTTATTTCAGCGGCGAAAGCCATTCAACAAGTTTTGGATGTTTAGGCAAATGAACCAACCAAGCAGTAATAGCCATAACATTCCATAGATATCAAGAAAACTCCTTGTAACACCCAAGTCGAACTGAAGCCAAGGATTATGGCAGTATTCACCAACTTAAACAAGGAGACCATCCAGAAGAGATGCAGGAGATTTCAAAGTCATCTGGAGTCTGCAGTTGAAGTCTATGGCAATTTCATTGAATACATTTACTCTTTACTATTTCAAAATATTTGTGCATAATTTTGATGGATATATCTGTTAAAATGAGATGTCAGTGTCGTTTCATTTTTGCACAATTTAAACGACAATTTATTCATCGCACTCTGTATATGCATGCACTGCATAATAGCTAATGTCATTCTCATTGTATGATAAAAATGAACAAAGAGTGAACAAACTCAAACAGTAATCTAAAATTAAATGACCAAGATCTAAAGTAAAATACCAAGAAGCCAGCACAATGCTGCAGAAATATCTGGGTATTTGGCATACGAACTCATGTTTTTTTGGTTTTTTTTTTTTTTAAATATCTTTGTAATCAGTCCAGAGGTAGGACAAGAACAATGCGGGTTCATCAAGGACACCAGACCAGGGAACAGAATATTTATTCTAAAAATGTTATCCGAAAGAGCAATATAAATGCTGGAATAGCATGTACCTGTGTTTTATAGACTTGCCAAAGGTGGTTGACAAAGACTTCTTAGATCTGCTCAGCAACCTTGACATATTTGAGAAAGACATTAGAATAATCAAGACTGGCCGCAAACTGCCTGCATATGGAATGGAAATCAGTTGAGCAGTTGGCACTTGGATAAGTCTTGCAGTGGAGAACTGTTTTCCTGAAGATTAGAAGTGAAACACATTTTTCTTTCATAGTTTTTCTTGATCATGGACAGCTTATATTTTTTTTTTTACTGCTTCAGAGATAAAAGACTATGTCAGTTCAAACAGATTCATCCACTAAATACAATGCTTATAATAATACTATCTGTATATTTTTTCTAAACATATACTGTTAAATATAAGAGACAATGAATGTCTATGATGCTTAATCATGAGCCGATCTAAACATTGTATTTTGGCTTTAATTTCAGGTGAAAATAAAGACAAACATTCCCCAACAAGTTGGAAAATGTTTGTCTTTATTTTCACCTGAAGCCAAAATGTGATGTTTATAATGGCTCATGATTAAACATAATAGACATTCATTGTCTCTTATATTTAACAGTTTATATGTTTAGAAAATTATTTGCTGCCTTGATACATTAAATTTATATATATATTTATATATTACAGAAATTACTGAAGATTAATGAAACTTGGTTATAAACAATTGACAATTTGAAATTTGAAATTTTTTTGAATTTTTTTTAATTAGTTTTGATCGATACTCATATTTAACCCTCTAGGGCCATTCGTATCATATTTGATACAGTATTTCCCTATAAGGAAACATTTGGTATTCATTGACTGAGCAGTCAGTACTGCTTTCATTTGAAATTTATAAAATATTTCTCTTAAAAAATTTTTCAGGAAAATATTTCTTTCAAGGCTTGTTTTCATACTGTATCAAATATGATACGAATGGCCCTAGAGGGTTAATAATATAATATGATTAAGGCGTCTACTTGTCATAAAGTGGGGGATCAGTTCTATATTGTTATGAAGTAATAAACAGATCCCCCACTAATTACTACTTAACCCTCTAGGGCCATTCGTATCATATTTGATACAGTATTTCCCTATAAGGAAACATTTGGTATTCATTGACTGAGCAGTCAGTACTGCTTTCATTTGAAATTTATAAAATATTTCTCTTAAAAAATTTTTCAGGAAAATATTTCTTTCAAGGCTTGTTTTCATACTGTATCAAATATGATACGAATGGCCCTAGAGGGTTAAGTAGATATTCTGTTAATAATCAAACAGTATTATTGTTATGGGGTATTACCCACATAAGATAATGAACTCGTCATAGGACTATATGTAGCCGAGGGTTATTAACGCTCGGTGTGTTGCTGAGACTCTGTGGAGACTCTAGTATCGTTCACTGACTGACTTACAGTACAGTATTCTCTTTTGGTTTTTCTATGTTTATATCTTGTATCGTTGTATTGTTTTGTCTAACATATGTCTAAACCTACATTGGTGTTTGTCTTATTATTGATGGTCCTAATTTAGGTCCACATCAATTATATATTTATTTCTACCGGCCTGATTATTTACGATAAATTTTTATTACTAAAATGTGTGTCATTCGGCAGGATTCAAACCTGCGACCCCTATCCACATAGGGGAAGCCACCATGTGATCTGGCACGTCTTAGACCTCTCGATCACGAATGACACACATTTTCGTAATAAAAATTTATCGTAAATAATCAGGTCGGTAGAAATAGATATATAATACTGTTTGATTATAAAACAGAATATCTACTTAAATATGAGTATCAATCAAAAATAAAGTTCAAACAAATCATTTCATATCGTGAGTTTGTTTCTTTAACTGAGCAGATTCATGCCAAGTTCAAACTTTTGTGTGGACACTGTTATGATGTTCTTCCTTGTTAGATCCTGGTTTTTTTCTTGCTTATACAGAGTATGGTGTAATTTTTTCTGGGGGTGGTCTTATTTTTGATGGGTTGATTTTCTTTTTGTTAATTTTTCCTTTCTATATTTATTGTGTAGTTGTTGAATTTATTTTTATTTTGTTTTTGTTGCTTGTTTTTTAGTGTACACATAAATAGGTGTTTGTCAAATTTGATACACTCAGAGACAAAGACATAAGAAACGATATTCAGATGTTTCAACATTGTAGTTCTTACAATATTGCAGAAAATCGATAATATATATACATATAAAAGGCAAGATGTTTGTGTGTGTGTGTCTGTTTATCTGCCTGTATGTCTGTATTTTTTTAGGCCCTTTTATTTTAGTTTTTGCTTCAGGTTTGGCTCTAAGTAGGTATAATTGTAGTTCTTAGTCTCAGCCATGATACCATTTACTCAGAGGACTTATTTAGCCTTTAAATTCAGTTTATGATGTAAAAAACTTATTTGATATCGATACCAGAAAATCAGAATTTGACTTACATCCATTCATTTTTCTTTCAGTCTATGGTTTCGCTTTAGCTGGAAACAACTTTTGCTTTTTAGTCTTCCGTGCCAAACATCCAAAGAGTCTGAGCTTCAGGAGCATGGATTAGTTTTAAAGCTTTCATTACACCCAAGCAATGCTGGGCTATACTACTAGTATGAATATAAGTCCAATCTTCATAAATATGTATATGAGTGTGTGAACACAAAATTTATATATTGATATGGATGGATGTGTGCATTTGTGTATATGTAGGTGCACACATAGCCACATTTGTATGTACATATGTGTAAGTATGGACATGCGTATGCATGAGTGTATTCATATGTAGGGTTATATGTGTATACGTATTCATGTGAGTGGGTGAGTAACAGGTTTTATAGTCACTCTTTCTGCCCAATGAACTTTCTCACCTGATTTTAATGATTCTTACCCGAGACAAGGCCAAAATTTTGATTCTGGATCATGTTACTTGATTTCCATTTCATTTTAAAAGAAATAATTATTCCAGGAAAATATTTGTACCCAATGGAATGAATATAGTGTAGTCTGAAGAAATAAGCTAATTTAGTTCATAGAAATGAATTACAATACAGGTGGAGGATACTAAAATCAAACAGGTACAAAAATTTAAATACCTGGGAAGTGTTATAACAGAAAACAGAAAGTGCGACACAGAGATCCGAAGGCAAATTGGCATGGCGAAGGAAGCATTCCAGAAGTTGAGTAAAGTATTAAGAAATAGGACAATTTCGTTAGAAATGAAGAGACTACTGGATTGCTATGTGATGTCCGTCCTTCAATATGGCAGTGAATGCTGGACAATATCGTCAAAGATGAAGGAAAAACTTGAAGCAACTGAAATGTGGTTCTACAGAAGGATGCTGCGAATATCATGGACTGAGCATGTGGGCAATGATGAGGTTTTGGGAATGATGAAAATGAAAAGGAAATTAATAGTGAGCACCAGGAAGAGATAGCTGAAGTTCCTGGGACATGCAATGAGGAAAGAGGGCTTGGAGAACCTGATACTAATAGGCCAGATAGAGCGAAGGAGAGAGGGGAAAACAGCGGATAACATATATGAAGAACCTAATCAGTTGGATGACGGAACGAAGGTTGCATGGTGTAATAGGAGAAGGCATGCTAAGAGCCACCAGGGTTCAAGATATGTCGACACCTGCTGGATGGATTTGTATGAAAATTTTAGGGATTATTGGCCTCATGACTGGCACAAACTGATTAGATTTTGGGTTCAATTTTGTACGGGTTAAAGTTTCTGAACTATTTTTCTAGTTCTATTATTAAAATTAAATTTTTGCATTTCAGATGCAAAATACTGAATGACCTCCCTTGTTTAATTTTAAGTGTGCATTTAATTTTGAGAGCTGTTAATGTCTTTCTGTTTTTGTATTTTTATTCTTGAGTCCCTATATGATCACTGAAATTAAGCAACACCAATCTTGGTCAATACCTAGATGGGTAGCTATTTCAGAATTCCAGGTGCCATAATAGATAATAGCTTGAAAATGTTGGAGAGCTGAGTTCCAATTTCAGCTGGGTTTGTTATGTTCAGTTATGAACAAATACCTCTTGGGAAGGGTGTGAATCCATCTCTTCTTCCCTCAACTATGGGTAAAATAGTCAGACTTGGTTATGTGAAGTAAGATAAAAGGATGAAATGAGAGATAACTCTTAACAAAACTTTATTAATTCATTTATATATTGAATGGTGAGTGAAGCCGCTTGGAATGCATAATGATAAAATGTGGGCCTTGGAAAAGTGTCCCATTCACCTTCTTGTCATGGCCAAAACACCCCTGTACTCTGAATGCCATGCTTCCAAACAGAATGATGTGACAAAAACCTTCTTTTTCAGCCCTCTGGTCAAGGCAATAACTTATCTTATTTTTGTTAGGGCCAACTGTGCTCAAACAGAAAGACTGATAACAGGTAGCGGACCTGAGAAACCTATTTTCTTGAAAAATTGTTTTAAGAGAAAGATTTTATAAATTTCAACCAAAAGCAGGACTGGCTACTCAATCAATGAATTCCAAATGTTTCCTTAAACAAAAATAAATTACTCATGACAAAAACTGGTTTATTAATATTTGTAAGTTTTAGATGACAGCTCAATGGTAAAGCTAGTGTCCTCTAAATCACTTGGTCATGGACACGTGTGGCTGTTGATTCCATCAGAAGAACGCTTCACTCTAGCTAGAAACTGGTTTAATTACCAGAGACCTGACCATTCGAAAGGTAGTACTGAGCTACATGGTACTAGTAAGACTCATAAGGAGATCAGACATAGAATATTAAATTAAAACTTTGAAAACCAAAACAATGACTGAACATATTCCATATTATAGAAATTACATCTCTTGGGGACTTCCAACAGTAGCAACAATTAAAATGGTTAGTTACTCAAAAATTTGAATAATGACAGAATCAAGACATTGACATTGCATTCTACCATAAACAAAAAGGCAGTGAAAGGATTAAATCCTCATCAATACTGGAAAGAGCGATAACAGTTACTGAACTGGAGAAACTTAATTTCCTGAAAAATGTTTTAAGACAAATATCTTGATAATTTCAACCAAAAACAGTACTGGCTGTTCAGGCAATGAATCTCAAATGTTTCCTTATAAGGAAACAGCTAATATTACCATTATCATTATTCACTTGTCGAGTGTCCGCATTTGATTAAAACTTAATTTTAAAAGATGAAATTAAAGGTATTAGTTTCAATAAATCAGTAAGTAGAGTATATTTATTCCTACGGTCAGTATCAAGAAAATAGAAGTTTTCAAAAATCATGAAAACTCTGTGAGGATATAAAAAAGAAAAACAGTAAATGGATTGAATGATGTGTCCTTGATAACATATTGCAAACTTTAGAAATGGAAGATTCTCTTGAATCAAATACTGTCTGTCATAAGTGGAATCTGGGAAGTGTATTGTGGGTAAAACCATTGGTTCATTTACCTGGGGTTATTTGCGCAAATTGTACATTGATAGCAGCAGCAGCTGCATATGTATAGAAGGTTCACTTCCACTTGTCCTCTTTTTCCCTCCTACATAAAGCCCATTTTGTCAATTGGTTAAGGCCAGTGTATCCATCAGCATGTGTGTCTTCCATGATTTCAGTAACAACATTGAATGGAAAATGCCTCAAGTTGTCTTGATTGTTGATGGAGAAATCAGTTATAAAATGGAGGCTTACCTTTATTTGTAAGGTTTCATTTTGATCATGTACAATTAACATTTCACACACACACTTACGTGAGTATATGTATATGCTCATGTAAGTGTGTGTATATATATATATATATATATATATATATATATAGGCACCTCGAGGTGGTGTAATGGTTAGTAAGCTTGTCTTGCTAGAATCATTACAATTGACTAGTGAGTTCGATCCTCACTGGGTGCCCCTTCCCCCCCCCCCCCCCCAAAAAAAAACACACCTTCCTCTAGGTTTAGGGGTTGGGCACAGGGCTAACAACCCTGCCCCATAAAAAACATTTTGTTATGGAAATAGCAAAATGCTGCTCTTAAAAACATCATTGGGTGTAACAGGTGATGATGATGATATATATATATATATATATATATATATATATATATATATAAATTGCACAATTTTTCCTGACATTTATGTTTATTTTAAATAAAAAGAAATTTTTTTTTTGCTTTTTAACAACAATCCTCGTATAAAATATGAACCACTCCTCCATGATGATAATCCAGTATCTTTAACATATCTAAATTACCTTACAATTAATCTCATTGCAGCACTTGAAAAATGTGTTGCACCTGATACTGGTAGGAAACAAAAAATATATTTATTCAATCATATATTCGCCATTATTTGCAATGATTTCTTGCCACTCATCAGGCAGCTCTTATGTTTCTTTTGAGCAAAATTCTGCAGGTTTTGATTTTAAAATTTTCCCCTCAAACTCTTCATTCTGGCTTTCATTCGAGAAAGCTTTTCCCCATGAAAGTGTTTTGCAACCATCAGAAAAGGTAATAATCAGCTGGTGTCAGCCGTAAGGTCAAAGGTGAATATGGTGAGTGGGAGTGGGGAACAAATCAGTTGAGTAATAAAATCTTTCTGTATAGAGCGTTGCATTGTTTTGGAGAAAAACAGCATTTTTCCTTAAATCCGCTGTGTATGCTGCCACTGCCTTTTAAAAACTTAAGTGTGTTAATGTAATGTAAATTTATTCTTAACTACCAGGTATGATTATTAGTTAAGTGGATACGTTTGTCATTGCAGTTGATTTCAAAAAATGAAAATTACTTATAACCCAACTTAATCTAAACGTATTTATAAATGAAACTTTGTGTGTGTGTGTCCATTACCTATGGACTTCGAAACAGCTGAACCGATTTTCTTGAAAATTCACACAGTTGTACTATAAGCGTCTGCGAGTATTCTTAGCTAGGTTTTGTGTCAAGGTACCACCGATAAATATCAACAATCGATAATCGAAAAAATTGGGCTTTTGAAGGAGTGGTCCGATTTTAATCAAATTTGATACACTCATAGACAAAGACATAAGAAATGATATTCAGAAGTTTCAAGGTTGCATTTCTTAAAATAGTGCAGAAAATCAATAATATATATATATATATATATATATATATATATATATATATAAAAAAGGCAAGATGTTTGTGTGTGTGTCTGTTTATCTGTCTGTATGTCCTTTATACATATCCACAATTTTTATCCGATTCTCACCAAATTTCACACAAATATTCTTTAAGCTGAGTCTGAGCTCCAGAACCATGGATTAGTTTTAAAGCTTTCATTACATCCGAGCAACGCCAGGCTATACTGCTAGTATATATATATATATATATATATATATATATGGGGGCGATTGGTAAATTGTCGCAATTATTTTATTATTTCAAATATACTTTAGGCTGAGTCTGAGCTCCAGGACCATGGATTAGTTTAAAAGCTTTCATTACACCCGAGCAATGCCAGGTGCTACTGCTAGTAGTAAATATTTACAATAGGCAAAATTAGTAAGGAGAAATTAGTAAATATTTGACTGTACTTCATAGATTATATCAACAAAAAACAGTTTCTTCCTATTTCTTCTATTATAGTAGATTTTTCAGCATTGCTGTAGATATTAGTGGCATTGATTTTAGAAGGTAGGAGAGGAAGGTCTTCAGGGGAATGCATACTCACTCTACTTAGCATTTCATCACGTATGGCCTTGGCCTCTCGATGAAATTTGGGTGTGGAGGGCATGGTGATTCTTCAAATTTCTCACAACTCTCTGCTGACTTTGCGCCATTTTGGACTTTTATCCAAAACTTAGATAAATGCAATCCATCACTATCATAATTTCATTCCCTCAAGATATAATGCTTACAAATTGCTTACCATTCTGATTCAGCCTCCACATTTTATAATATTACCCCCCCTCTTTTCTTTTTCAAAATTCATACTAATACGTATTTTAAATTATTGTCATGCACAACTTCTAGCTTATTCATCTGTCTCTCTTGCCATACCTCCAGAATCTGTGCCATATCTTCTTCTTCAGGACACAGGTGAACATGGCCCTCCACATCTTCCTGTCCCTTGTAGCTCTTAATAGTTTTTATTTTGTTATTTCTTCCAAACCCTGCTCTGCCGTTCATTTGTTTAAGCCCATCAAGTATGTTTCCCTATCTCTTTATCTATCCTGTGAGTATTCTATTTTCCAAGCCCACTTTCCTCATTACATGTCCAAGAAACTTCAACATTTCTGTAAGTGTGCTAAGTTTCTAATGTCATTCTCTTTTATAATCTTTTTGTTTCTACAACACATGACCTATTGTCTGCTAATAGTTGCCCTGTTCTCACTCCTCCCCTTCTAGATTTGTATGCACTTGCTTTAATCTGTGAAAATTTCACAGTTTTTCTTTGTTGAATTCTTGATGAACCTTAATTCTTCAGTTAATGATTGAATAAACTCATGGCAAGTTCTACAACAACAAAATATCCATAGAAATTCCCATATTGCATTGTTAAATATTTGAGCATGACAAAATATTGCAATAGTAGTCATAAATATGAATAGTGATCATTAGTTTAAGAAGTGGGTACAAATGAAGAGATTTGAAATTGACAACTGTTTCTCTTTCATTGAAACATTATCATCCCTTCTTTCTTTCATTTTCTGGCTGAAACCAAGTAGCATCTTTCATATATCTTTTGTTTTCAATAAAGAATCGTCCCTCATTTCTGAGGTATTGGCAAGGCATAATGGTCATGCAAACTAAAAAAGGGAGGCAATCACAATTATTATATGATACTCAGCATTCTCCTTCCTCTTTTCTTTCCTTAAATGCTTCTGAGAGGTGAAAGTTTGGCTAAATTGAAATTGCTGTGATTATCATTCATCTGTATCTCTGGGGATAGATACTACATGTATATGCACCAGCTCATTATTAAATCATGATTATGTGCCTTGTCCACAACAGGGGTCCATCGTCCCGTTGGATCTATGCTTTATCTGAACCAGATTTTCAGCCTGAAACAAGTGAAATTTAACCTAGTGGATTCTGCCACACAGTAGCAGTTCTCAAGGATTATCATGAGCTCAGTTAATGAACTGTGTCAACGATAGGTCTTCTGCTACTATATTTCATGGTAGAACATTGAACTGATTTTGTATGTTTTTTTTTTTGTATTTATAATCATTTAACCCAAGCAAGGCAGGACTGCCACTGGTACACAGGGGGTTACAGAGGGAGAAAAATAGGGTACAGGGATGCCGAAAATGGTTGAGAAGTTGCTGAAATTTGGGGAGGTGGATAGAATTTAAGGAGGTAGATAATGGCAAATGATGTTGAATTTAAACTTTTGGAGATTGTAGTTATAAGGGAAGAAAGTATATGGAAGGGAGGTGGGAAGTGCAAGAAAAGCCATTTCAACATGGCATTCATGGTATATATGAAGGTATATATATATGAAGGTATATATATGAGGTGAATTGTGGTATGCATTATAACTAATGTGTGTTCTTTAATAATTTTTAATTTATTTTTAAACAGAAATATACTTCAAGCACAGAAGCCCTTAAGTGTTAGGAGGGGTCTATTGACCTTATGTTTAAACTCCTGGAGATTTTAGCTGTTGGGGAAGCAAGTATATGGAAGGGAATTTCACAGATGGGAACTGTGAGAAAAGAAGCTTTTGGAGTAGAAATGTAAACTCTTGTGTCTTGGAGGCTTTCCGGCCTTAAATGGGGTAAATTCAATTATATATATATATATATATATATATATAGTCATCTGCAGACAGATCAGTTTTGCTGTATTACAGCTCATCAGTATGGCTAGACAGCTGATTGCTTTTTACCCAGGATTGAAACCTGACTGAATTGGCATCAGTCGGCGATTCTACCTATGAGCTACGGGTGTTTGGTAGAAGGAGGCAGACGTTTTAGTGTGTATATTATCATTATAACGCCCAATAGCTGATAGTGTTCTAATTCATTGCTGAATGAACGATGCGTAGATGCCAGAGTAGCTACTGTTTTTCAAAGTCTACCATTCTTCCAGAGTTCTCAATCAGGGTGTGAGTGCGTAAATAGTCATATATATATTTCATTAAATACAGCTGACAAAAAGGATTTAATTAATTTTTTATTCAGTTTTCCCAGTGTTTTAACATTTTTCTGTTTTGTTAGAGATAAAGAATAAAAAAATTGTTAATAATTTTTCTCATCCCAATAATTTGTTTCATTTTTTAAAAAAGGAGCATTCATCCTAGACTCTCACATGCTGTGTGCGACTGTAAATCATTAATGTGAGCATCTGTGTAATGCCTCTCATATAGCTTCATGCTTTCGATATTGTGATTTATATAAAATTCATGTATTTTCGATTAGAATTTGCCTTAAGGGTTCTTATAAATTATTGGTTAATAATTTTTTTATAACACTTTAATTTGATAAGTGACCTGTAACTCAAGGAGGTGGTTGTGTGGTAGTGCTTGGGACGATAAAAATTAGGGAAAATTTTTATAATCCTTATCTTCAACAAAATGGAAAAACTTAATAAAGTAAATTAAATCTACCTTGTCAGGTGTATTTAATGAAAGATGTTTATATATATATATATTCTACTGAATATAAATAGGTCAGATTTAAATTAAACTAGACTAGTAAACAGTTCTATTAGAAAGTGCTCAATACATATTTGAAGAAAGATGGAGATTCAATCGGTAGAGAATTTACGTATTTATGTAGAGATGTTCAGCCAGTTATTCTGCCATGGTTTTGACCATTTTTCGATGAAACTGAAAAGGTCAAAACCATGGTAACATAATTGGCTGATCTTTCTTACAATATATATATATATATATATATAGCCTTTGAGATTTGGAAAAGATATCACTCGACCGGTGAACGAAAACAAGGAAAATTTACTTGCCCCCCCAAATCATTTTACTTGACTGACTGCATTTTCTTAATAGTCGCCTTACGTAAACATGGCGTGAATCGCTGACGGAAAACAAAAACTTTGTGTTATATATATATATATATATATATATATATATATATATATATATAACACAAAGTTATTAAAGCAGACTGATATCATCAGACCATAAAAAGGCCC
This sequence comes from Ascarosepion bandense, assembly GCA_037127315.1. Classification (NCBI taxonomy): domain Eukaryota; kingdom Metazoa; phylum Mollusca; class Cephalopoda; order Sepiida; family Sepiidae; genus Ascarosepion; species Ascarosepion bandense. The sequence continues at coordinate 413,739 of JBBBDQ010001275.1, read as the reverse complement.
CAACTATCAATCAAACATATATATATAACCTCATATAGCTTTAATAACTTTGTGTTATATATATATATGTCTGCTTTAATAACTTTGTGTTATATATATATATATATATATATATAACCTCATATAGCTTTAATAGCTTTGTGTTATATATATATATATGTTTGATTGATAGTTGGGGCCTTTTTATGGTCTGATGATATCAGTCTGCTTTAATAACTTTGTGCATTTTGAATCTTTCTTTGCAATGAGGGCTTTGAAGAGCTTTTAATATTTATGTTGTTATATTTTGTGGTGTAACAATAAATATAGACATGAATTACTGTTTTGATAAGTGACAAATTAACTTTTTGCGGACTGCGGTACTTGCATGACCCGTGTAAAATCATTTTTTTAGGATCAAAAATGATGCACATGAAAAGCTTTTGAGTCATCAGACAAGCTTCATGCATCATTGATCAGATCCTTTGGAAAAAGCGAGATCGTTGATTCAGCTAAGAATGTGTCAGATAAAAATAATGAGTTGTGGTTAAATATATCATTTTTAAATGAGAGCTCTTGCAATTGGGAGGGCTCCAAAGGACTTGTCTTTGGCCCACAGCCTATGACAGTGACACCGTTCAAGTCAAAGGACAGGTCTGTTCTTTTTAAGTCTCTGGAGAGTATAATGAAATGCTGAATTGAACATTTCATTGATCTTCAGGATTGGGTAGATGTAATCCTTATTTTTTGTTCAAGAGAAAAAGATCAAAATTGCTGTGAAGTCAAACAAGACATTCCTGCTCCAATTTTATTCTCTACCTTCTTTGCTGTGGCTTTTAAGTTTGCTTTTCAGGATCATGGGTAAAATCTTTGATTTGACGCGTTTCAAGGCAAAATCGAAACATTTCCAGTCAGTTGTATGGGACCTAGAATAGAGCTTTGAGGGCCACCTGAATTTGTATGACAATGTCTGAAGTATGCCCATTCAATACTACTTTCATTATGCAATTTCAATAAAATGATTGGATTAAATCAAACAAGCATCCAGTTATACCATAGCTCTGTACCTTGCATAGAAGGCCAGCATGTCAAATGCTTTGGAGGTATCTAGGGCAACAACTTGAGCTTTGTCCTTCTTATCAAGAGCCTGGTATATATACTTTGGGATGGTTGTTAGCATATCAGCAGTAGACCTGGCGAAGTGGAAAGCATACTGTTAATTGAAGAGGCTGGGAGCTGTGAGATGTTGAACCGCTTCAACATTGATAATAACCTCGAACACTTTGCCAAAAATCAGTAGGAGGCTGATAGGGCGATAATTAGAGAGGTCTGAATGTTCTCTAGAGTTCTTAAATACGGAAATCACAGAAGAGTATTTTCAGCAGACATAGAAGCAGTAGTTCTAGAGTTTGAAGAGGACAGAGGAGAGTTCAGAGGCATATTAGATGATGATTAGAATTCTGTCACCTCCACTCACCTTATAAGAGTGAAACTTTGAAATTATGTTACAGACAAGCAAGAAGATAATGTAAATATTGCTCAGTTGAGCCTTGGTTCTGGGTGGGAAGTTGGGTGTGGATACCCCAGATGAAGCAAATGTTCAGTTGGAGAATTTACAAGCAAAGCACTTGACCTTGTCCGTTGAACATGTGAGGACCTCAAATTTATTAATTAAAGGAGGGATAAAAGACTTACTGTTGTTTTACACATTTTTACGGATTTACCTGTAGTGTTTGGAGCCAAAGTTGCAGAATGCTATATGCTGCTTCATTCTGTCAGCAAACAACAGCTCAGCATCATTTAGGATCTTCTTGCACTCATTATGAGCAGAAGTAAAAAGGTGCTTATTATGGTCCGACACTTGTCTTCAAGAAAGCTGGAAGAAGTGATTCCTGTGGGCTATAGCATCCAAGCAAACCAGGGAGAACCAGGGTGATGAATGGGGTTTAAGTTAAAACTTCCTGGTTGTGATGAAAGCAGTGATGCCAGCTTTAACTCAAAAGAAAACCTCAAATGCACAGTCTTCAACAGAAAAACTAAAAAATTTGTTCCAAGGGACATGACACAGAAAATCATGGAATGATTTGATAGCAGTAAGATATTCTTCTGGTTGAAGGTTTCTGAGGGCAGGGAGAGTGGAGAGAGATATTAATGAAAACCACAGCATGATCACCCTTGCCAAGAGTGCAAAGCTGCATTACACGACAAGAGTCAGGGATAGAAGGGAAACAGAGATCTAGCAGCGAATCAGATCCATTATGGTTATTGAAGAAACGTGAGGAAATCCACCACTTGCATAAGGGATTTAGTGATTAAAAGTTCATGATATGTGCACTAGCAAGATCTGTGACAGAGTTTTCCAGCCATCTAGAATGGTGAGCATTAAAGTCTCTAAATACAAATATATGATCTGATGAGAGGAAATGGCCTTATCTATATTGTTTGAGATGCTGTTTATTATGGAACAGTCAGGAGAGGAAGCGGGAGCGGCAGAAAAAGAAAAAATAGCTAACTGAGATTGGTAGAGAGAGATGAAGACATATGTAGGAATGATCTGAAGATTCAAGAGAAATCATTTTCGCTCGAGGGAGATGTTCACTGACACAAATATCAAGTCCATGCATATGAACCTTGAAGTCCTTGCTAAAGAGGAGAAGGTAACCAGTAATATAGAAATCAAAGGAAGGAACAGAAGGGTCAAGGTTAGTTTTACAGAGAGCTAAGATGTCAAGGGAGTTTACGTGGCAAAAGTTGGTTCAGATACCACGGATGTTCAAGAAAAAGATGTTAACAGGTTCAGTTGATTTTTGTTTAATTGGTTTATTTTTAATTCTTACTTTGTGTGATGTCATAATTCGAGATTTTTTTGTTAGGAGAGACCTCAAGTAGTAGTATCAGTCGGTCATCAAATGCAACATGTGTTGGAAACAAACTTGTGCACACAGCAACATATTACTTCAGGGTTGTCCACTGGAAGCACTTGCAGAACATGACACTACAAGTAATTTTAATATTAATCAATGACTGATCAGAGCAACCTCTCAAGATGCTATGCAAGATTTTGGGCTCCTAATTACCAGTCAGAAGCAGCAGTTAGGAAACTGCCAACCTGATACCCTTGGATTGAAGAGATATTGCCACTATCCTTACACATTACAAAAAGCTTGTAACAGTACTACTATTAAGACCTGAAGAAAGGAAAGAAACTGGGAACAATGGATGAGCCTCTACTTACATTCAAAAGAAGAGGGAGGAGAGTGAACTGGGCAATAGTAGGATCTGTTTACTCCAATTTAAAAAAAAAACAACCTTTTACCAAGTTTTAATTTAGTTAAAGTCAGGAGATCCCTTACTAGTAACTACAAGAAAATTTAAAGATACCTTTTTTTCTTAGAAATTCTAAGGAAAATAAAAAATCATCCAATGCTGCCAAAACAACAATTATCCAAAGCTAACAAAAATCTTAAGTGACACAAGTATAAATTTAAAATTATCCAATAATTTATGCAAAAAAAAAAAAAAAATGTTAAACTTTTGGAAATTAAACATTCAGAAAAATAGAGTCAATCAAGCTTACTTGAGACAAAATCTGCTGCCATCAAAATATTAACCGAGTTGAGTTAAACTTAAAATTCATCATGGTGAATTCCATTTCACTTTTTAATCAGTTTTGCTGTTGGAATCGAATTAATTGCTATAACTCATTTCATTCCAACATTTCCTTCAGGCAATTGATATCCTCTCCTCATGGCCTTTTGGATACTTGTCTTTTGGGATAGACAGATTCATCAAAATCTTTCTTATACACAAAACATTTAAGAGACAACTTTTTGACTGTTGTCATTATAAACAAGAGAAATCAAAGACAGCTAACCTTTGCCAAGGCAATACCGACAGCAAATAGCGAGAGATAATTACTATTATTTTAATGACTTTTTGAAATCCAAAATGATAACGAGTCTTTACAAAAAAATTACTTTATTAGAATTAATAGTTCTAACTAATGCTGTTAATTTTCTGAGATGATGGCCAGTTTTTAGTTGAATTTCATTTTCATATCTGACAAGCTTTTTTTTTTCACTTTTATTTTGGCTGTAGTTGTTGGATACATATAATCAGAAATTAATTGAAATGTATTAAAACTTATGCTTCAAAAATTGTGGAATAATTCTTTTTTTTTTACTTTTTAATATGCCAAAGTTGTATTTTTACTAATTTTTTTATGTATGATATCTCTTTTTTTTTGCTCTTGGATAATAAAAATTAAATTTATATTGTAAATAATAATAATAATATCTTTGTGGAAAAAATAGTGAATCCAAAAATGTAATGACGTAAAGCAATCTCGGGGAGTTACTTCAGTAATTGGCAAGAAAATATTAGTAAAGATATCGAAAATAACCCAGAAATTTTATCCCATGCTGGATTGAAACCAAATTCTAATCAGTTTGTGGCAGTCATAATGATGAAAGTTTCCTCTGAGTCTATCCAGCAGGTCTTGATATATATTGATCACATCAAATGGACAAACAAACCAAAAAAAAAAAAAAAACAGACAAATGCAACCAAATAAAATACCTTTGCCTTAAGGTTGGGGTAATGAATTCATTGTATAAGGTGGCTAAGCAAATGACATGATCATCTCCTCCAATCAGAACCAGGGTTTCACTTCTGTCCAGTCTTATTTTCTTTGACTATCAACTTATTGAGTTCATTCTACCATCTGTCCCCTTAAAAAATATGACGAAATCCCTTTGACTTATATCACTGCAGAGATTCTCAAAAGAAGCGTCAGTAAACAAGACAAATTCTACGAACTCTCCAAAACCCTGACAATTTAGAGTTACCTTTTCAGGTTGAACTTTTTTGTCGTATCTTTTTCACTCTTTTAAGGACCTCAACAGCACTCTTTTTATTTTGAGATGCAATGTTAGATCCTTTAGGTCAAAACACAGACAAAGTTTTTCATTTTTCTTTCAAACATATACTAAGCTGTTCACCCATTCCATAGGCTCAATTATTCTTCAAATGATGCCTTCTTTTTCCATGTCCTCTACCTTCATCCTGATTTCATCTCTCATGTGGATGGGGCATTTTCTGGGTGCATGGCTTTTTTTTTTTTAATCGTATCACCTCGAGCAAGGCGGTAACGCCACTGATGTGCAGGGGGCTATGTAATAGTGAAAAGATTTGAAAAGAGAAAGCCGGAAACCACGTCCTAAACAGGGAACAAGGGATGAGCCTCTTAACCTGTTCAATAGACGTGGGTGGAGTGTGAAACTGGATGGTAGTCTGGTTTTAGGAATATATGACACTCACCTTTGAAATTACCTATGTGATCAATTAGTTTCGATATGTGCATATTAGCTCACTTGTTGTGTTTATTGAACCTGGATTTCTTTGTATGGCTATCAGATCTAAGTCCCTGAGCAAGGATAAACCTACCATAGTGGGTCCTTCTATGGTTACTACAAAGAATTTAAGTGTGTTCCACTTTCCTTTATAGACGCACTGTATTCTGATAGAACCCTGCTGAGTGATACTGGAACTATTATATGCCATCATTATGGTGGGTTCCGCTTTTGTAGCATCAGGGTGTGGTTGTCCCAAGTAAGTTTATTTTATCTGGGAACATCTTGCAGAACGTACACAAGGGAAGGGTGTTGCTTTCTGCATCTGTGTCTACTTTGAAAATTTAATTTGTAAATCTGCAAAAACCTCAGTTCGAATATCTTTGCACTTCTCGTTGGCATCACATGACATCTGCTCGAATTGTTCATATAACTTCTTAGGATCCCTTTTGTTCCGAGTTAACTGCATAGATTCTGGTGGCTTGTTTCTGTGGCTTATTAATCTTTTGTGTCGTTCGTGCTTGTCTCTCTTTATTTTCTATTTTTATTGGCAATGTTACATACTTTTACCCAATAGTTCTTTTGTACATATACTGACCATGTGGTACCCCATGTGGAACATTTCTCTTTTGGGTGGGACTGGATCCTTCTGCATCTTGTGCAGTAGCTGTGCTTAATTGCATTTATCTCTTACCTGTTTCTCTCTTGGATTTTAGCCAGCTGCTTCATGTGGTTCATGAAAGCTTCATGTGTTCTGCCACTATTTAGGGCTTCTTGAAGCATTAGCTCTACACCTTTTGCCAGTAGCTGCGTTTGTAATTCCGGGTGCCTCATTCCATGAGTTGTTCTTCGGTTTCCTGGGTATCTTAGAATTTGCATTTGTTTGCTTATCACCTACACCTAGCCCCAAAATCATCAATATTTTTTGTCTTTTTTTTGTCTTTACTGACATATGTAAAAATATGCAATATAAAAATTAACCTGAAGTTCCAACCGTTTTTCAAATTTCTGCCAGATTACAAGACCTCCTGCAGAAGGTAGCTGAAGAGAGTGACAAGAAAGGACTAAATAAACTGCAAGAAAACTGAATACACGGTCATCAGTAAAAAGGGTAGCCCAATATGCCAAATACAGGTCGAGGATACTAAAATCAAGCAGGTACAAAAATTTAAATACCTGGGAAGTATTATAACAGAAGATGGAAAGTGTGACACAGAGATCCGAAGGCGAATTGGCATGGCATTGGAAGCATTCCAGAAGTTGAGTAAAGTATTAAGAAACAGGAAAATTTACTAAAAACAAAGAAGAGAGTACTGAATTGCTATGTGATGTCAGTTTTTCAATATGGCAGTGAATGTTGGACAATATCATCAAAGATGAAAGAAAAACTTGAAGCAACTGAAATGTGGTTCTACAGAAGGAAGCTGCGAATATCATGGATTGAGCATGTGAGCAATGATGAGGTTTTGGAAATGATGGAAATGAAAAGGAAATGAATAGGAAGAGACATCAGGAAGAGACATCTGAAATTTCTGGGACATGCAATGAGGAAAGAGGGCTTGGAGAACCTGATACTAACAGGCCAGATAGAGGGAAAAAGAAACAGGGGAAAACAACAAATAACATATTTGAAGGACCTAATCAGGTGGATAATGGAATGAGGGTTGCATGGTTTAGCAGGAGAAGGTGTGCTAAGAGCCACCAGGGATAGGGAGACTTGGAAAGCCATGATCACCTACGTCCTGAAAGAATAAGACACATAAAAGAAGAATATATATGCCAACTGTTTATAAGAAATTATAATGTGGATATAAAACAGGGGATTAAATCTATATTATAATCAACATATAAACTGATCCCTCATTTTGTGGCCATGCCAGTTTCTATACATTTATATTCTAGATTTATGGGCTTGAGCTAGTGGATGACAGAACTGGAGTTGCATAGTTTAACAGGAGAAGGCGTGCTAAGAGCCACCAGGGATAGGGAGACGTAGAAATCCATGAAGGGACAGGGCACACGAAGAAGGAGGACCTCAGTGTTATTCCATTCAGCTTTGTTTACAAATGTCCATGCATTCTACCATCCAAGTCATTTTTCTCCAGCCATTAAGCAGAATGTGATCAACGTGTTTGTCAGCTGGGATATTCTTGACAGAAAAATAAAGCTGACAAGGCTGTTTGAAAAACCTTGAACGAATCAACAAGGTTAATGAAGGTCCAACACATAAGTGGTTGGTTCATGTTTTTAGCCATTGTATTAATTTTTGTTTCTTTTGAATAGTGAGAAGAAATCTAATCTAAATCTATCTAAACTTATTTATAAATGGAACTTTGTGTGTGTGTGTCCGTTCCCTATAGACTCCGAAATGGCTGAACCAATTTTTTTTGAAAATGTACACAGTTGTACTATAAGCATCTGCGAGTGTTCTTAGCTAGGTTTTGTGTTGAGGTACCCCCGATAAATATCGATAATCGAAAAAATCGGGTTATAGAAGGAGTGGTCCAATTTAAATCAAATTTGATACACTCATAGACAAAGACATGAGAAATGATATTCAGAAGTTTCAAGATTGCAGTTGTTACAATAGTGCAGAAAATCGATAATATATATATATAAAAGGCAAGATGTTTGTGTGTGTATCTGTTTATCTGCCTGCATGTCTGTATTTTTTTCAGCCCTTTTAGTTTTTGCTTCGGATTTGGCTCTAAGTAGGTATAATTGTAGTTCTTAGTCTCAGCCATGATACCATTTACTCAGAGGACTTATTTAGCCTTCAAAATTCAGTTTACGATGAAAAAAACTTATTTGATATCGATACCAGAAAATCAAAATTTGACTTACATCCATTCATTTTTCTTTCAGTCTACAGTTTCACTTTAACTGGAAACAACTATTGCTTTTTAGTCTTTCATACCAACGTCCAAAGAGTCTGAGCTCCAGGATGATGGATTAGTTTTAAAGCTTTCATTACGCCCAAGCAACGCTGGGCTATACTGCTAGTATAGAATAATTAGATGCACTTACTTGCACAGAATGTTTTGGCAGAACATTAGAAAGAATTTTTTTTTGTTTTTCTTCAGTTCCTGATTCTTTTAAAATGAGGCACAGACTTCTACAGCCACATATGGTCTTTAAAAACATTTCCTGATGCTGCACCAATATAGTTGACTGGCGATATTTCTTTTTGTTTTAATTTTTTTTTTTTTATATCTGGGTGTTGTCCTTCATAGACTTTTTCGTTAATCCCTTTGTAGATGCCGACCATGTAATGTTATCTCTCGTATATAAATCATAACGCAACCAGATATAATTGTATTAGTTATCTCACCATGCTAGAATTCTTTATTCATCACTGAAACAGAGAGGGAGGAATTTAATCTTAATCTATTTTGGAGAGCTAATCTATGCGAATGTGCGTTGTCGTGCAGTGGATATTGACTTGGAACGACAAATCGGGGTGCCATGTTTGATTTCCACTTGAATTCCTTGCATTCACTTATGCACAAATACCCTTGGGAAAGATATTAATATGGGTTAAATAATAGGACAGATTGGGTTCTAAAGCCTTGGCTGGCAACTAGTCTACTGCAGAAAGCAATGACAACTTATTACAGGATAATCTTCTGCCCAGTCAGTCATGTCTCTTTTGAGACATGATCGCCCAAAGCATGTATCACCTATGGCACTTAACTGACTAAATCTAGGGGAGATAATTTGGTGTCATAACATCCCAACCATTAAAAATCATTGTCCAACTTTGAAACATTTATTGGAAGTCTTTAACTGTGCCGATTTCGGTGGATAGTGGTTTTCGTCTTAATTCTTCAGATTTTATTTTGTACTAATTTATACTGTATCAATTTACTCATTTCAGTCGACGCCCGACTCATAACCTTTACTTCTTTTATATCCAGTTGACCAGGAATCCTGAAGCTGACTAGGAATTGTGCTGTTTGCAAAAGATAATTTCTTACCCCGCCACCCCAATTGGTATTTCATTGCTGCAGACTTTTAGCTTGGTATTATTGTCTTTTTCATCGTCACTACTTTTCCCCGTTTGTCTGCGTTTGATGCGCAGTACTGATCATCATTATCTTTTTTTAACCTGATGAATTAATTTTTGAAGTTCACTTGTGTTTTTTTAGGTTCACTTTCTTGATCGACATGGTCTTGTTTTATCAATATCCTACTTTCAGGCCCTTGTGCATAGGATTTGGTTGGTTGGTTGGTTGGTTGGTTTTTATGGCATATCAACACCTCGGTGGATCATTTCTTGCCAACTAAATCTTTATTTATTGCTGGTAATACCTTTTTCTTTCAACAATCTATTGTTGTTTTCATATAAGTTTTTGTGTCTAGTAACACATTTTCTTTTAAATATCAAGATTCATTGGGATTTGTTTTTTATGGGCAGGGTCCCTAAATCCTATCCTGTTATTTAACCCATAACTGGAGGGAAGGGATGAATTAATACCTTTCCCAAGGGTACCAGTGCTTAAGAGAATGCAGGGTATTCAACTGGAATTCGAACTCGGCTCACCGATTTCTCTTTCCGACCCGATATCCACTGCACCCCAACGCACATCCGTCACTATATGCTTACAGCACCTGGTATTCCCAAGCGGGCACCCATCTAAGTACTGACACGGCTCAATGTTGCTTAACTTCGGTGATCGAGTGAGAACCGGCGTATTCAATGTAATAGGCTGTAAGCCTTGTGCATAGGAACATCCATATCTAATAAAAGACCTGTCATGTTGTCCTGACCAATAACTTAATCCGAAACATACCATTTATTATTCCTCAAAAATATGTTTTTTCACCAGTCAAAGTTTTCTCTGGAGGGTCTATATTTCTGAGATGAGATAATATTTGCACTATTTACATTATTCAAACTATTGTCCTCATCTTTGTTGCCATTTGTACAACATTTCGGCCATTGTATGCTCCAGTTTTCTTCAGGTGGTTGGAATTTTGAACCAAACCCTAAATTCCTTTTATTTGAAGAAAGCCAGATCGTACAATGGTCAAAACATCATACAAATGGCAAAAAAGATGAGGACAATAGTCTGAATAATGTAAATAGTGAGGGTTATTTGTTTACATAAAACTAATTGTATCTTTTCACATGGTTTTGAGACAATGAATGCTTTTTGAGTTTCATGCAAATCAGTCAAATATCTTCCCATCATTTGATTAATTGTCTATCCATTAAGGACAGGAGGTTTGTTGATGGATGGGAGATTTGGATATTCACTAAATACAATTTGGTATAGACTATATCCTTGTACACTTAATATGCAATTTTTATGGCCCAACAAATAGCTGATTCCCACGATAAGTTTGTGTTTTCCTTTATTTTATACAAAATTTAGAGTTAATGTGGCATTGTGTCTTTCAACTTCATCATTAAACCAAAGACTGTATCAAAGCAATCTGCAGAATAATGAACACAATATTCTTACTGAGGCAGCACCAGTAGAAGAGTCTGGAACAGCAGATAAGCTTCAATACAGCCTTTATCAACCTTACATTTGCATTTGATATTGTTGGCAGAAGTAGAAACTCTTACGATTTGGTAGTGAAAGAGAAGCTGAAATTTCATAAAAAGTGGATTTCTGGATTGATCAGGCAAATGAAAAAATAATAATTGAAAAAAATAAAAAAATGATGTTTAATAAACTCCAGCGGTAAGTTTGTCAAAGATAGAAAAGATTACATTCATGCATAGTATCGAACATCTTCAGGAAAGTTTTTTATCAATGTAACAGGTTATGGATCTACATGACTGGAATTTGCATGAACATTCACATGTATTCACAGAACACTAAACATTTGCATGAACATTCACATGTATTCACAGAACACTAAACATTTGCATGAACATTCACATGTATTCATAGAACACTAAACATTTGCATGAACATTCTCATACATTCAGAAAAGCCTAAAACATTTGCATGGACATTCTCATATATTTTCAGATCCTTAATATTTGCATACATATTCACATATAATCACTAAGTCCTACACATTTGCATGTATATTCATAGGACCCAAAATTTTTTTACAATTATTTTTTCTTCATATTTTAAAGATTCTTCTGTGATTTTTACTGATTTTTACATCTGTGACTATTTTAGTTTTTCAGGCTCTCTATTTGATCTGATTACACGTTTTAACTGTACATAGATTTTTACCCGTGCAGAGACGTGAAGATTTTAATGAAGGTCTAAATTTGTGATGCAGTAGATATCAGCTCTGAATGAGAAATTGGAGAGCCATGACTGAATTCCTGTTGAATTTGTTGCATTCACTTATGTGCAAATATCCTTGAGAAATATATTAATCTATCAGTTCTCGCTTGGCCTATGGGTCAAATAGAAGAGCAAATTAGGTTCTATAGCCTTGGTTGGCAACCAGCCTACCAGAGACAGTAATGGCAATCTACTGTAGAAAATTCCTCTGCTCAGTTGTCTCTCTTTTGAGACAGGATTGCTCAAGAGTGTATCATGTATGACACTTAACTGACTGACTGATGCTAGGAATGTTAAGATATTCAACTAACTGTATTAATAATTATGACGTGTTGACTTAGTCTCTTGAGGTTGCAGGTCAAAACTTGGAGGCAGCTTGTAATACAAACAAGCAGACTTAAAACTAATAATAATAAGGGCATACTAAGCACATGATATACCCTTACCAGACTGGCTCTCATAACAGGTATATTTGACAATGTATATTTCTAAGCCAGGATCTTTTTGAGGGCACGGTGCTCTCTCACCTAAAATTATTAACAATAGCAATAATAATAATAATGACAATGATAATCATCATCTTCACATTCACCATCATCATCATTAGAGTGGCAAGGGAGGTTTTGGTTAAAACCAAAAACCAAAGAGTTAATTCCAGTAGCACAAGCTTTAATACCTTCTGACAAGATATTTAGTCAGTTAAGTGCCATAAGTGATACACATTTGGGCAATCATGGTTCCGTTGAGATATGACTGACCGGCAGAAGATTTTCCCGCAGTAAGTTGCAATTACTTTCTGCAGTAGGCAGGTTGCCAATTAAAGCTGTAGAACCCAATCTGTCCTACTATTTAACCCATAGGTAGAGAGAGAAGTGGCAAATTAATATCTTTTCCAATATTTGCATGTAAGTGAATGCAACAAATTCAAGTGGAATTCGAACTCAGCTCTCCTATCTCTTGGTTTGACTCGTTATCCACTACACCACAATGCCCATCCAAAAAGATATTACAAAATACAAATTCAAGGAATGGAGTTGATCTAATGAAGTTGGTTTTATACATTTTTTTTTTACTAATTTTCACCCAATACAAGGCCCAAGAGCCACTGAAGTTAGAGGATTAATGTGCGGTGTTGTATTAGCATAAGAAAAGGCAAGAAGTGAAGTTTTTGGAGTTATGCAGAAAAGATTACGGCTAATTCTAGAGATGAGGCGGTCAAAATTTATTAGTGAATACTAAGAGAAGAAGCATAGTGTTGCGGTAGACATTAAAACAAAAAAGCCATTCCTAAACAGGAAACAAGAAATAAACTTCTACTCCTGTCCAAAATCTTGGGAGGAAGAGTGAACAAGATGATAGGCAAATCTATTTACTCCCATTGGTTATACTGAAGAGACTATTGATCATTTAACATCAGGCTGCTCAACATTATCATCAGAGAAATTCCGAAACAGACATGATAAGGAAGAGTAGTACTTTCGTTAGGGGAATATAACACCATTATAACTCAATCTCAAAGAAAAAAAAACATATCAGTTTGAGAGTGTGATGGTATTTTTTTGCTTTGAGACTTCACCATTCATATCGACCGCACTATACCAGCTAACAGACCAGATCATCATAAAAAACTTCAAAGATATAAATGCTGTCTTATCGATATGATCTGAGTTAATGATAAAAACATTTTCAGCCAAAGAATTTGACATCCTTTCCAAATATAAAGATTTGGAAAAAGAATTTCCAAGAATATGTATTTAAATACAAGGAGTATTTCCGTCTTTGTATGAGCACTAGTAAGAATTTAAGTTCATTACTGATAAAGACATTTAGAAAAAAGAGAAAATACGTTTTATCAGAATTACAAAAAAGACTTTGTTAATGAAACTTCACTTCTCCCATATTTTCGAATCTTTATTTTTTTTTTATGTCTCGTGTGAAAGAGTTGGGAAATTAATGCATCAGACAGCTAACCAAAATCAAGTAGTAGAACGGAGTAGTGGTGGTGGTGGTAGTAGTAATAGTGGTAATGGTAGTGGTGGTGGTGGTAGTAGTAGTAATAGGGGTGGTGGTGGTGGTAGTAGTAGTAATGGAGGTAATAGTAGTAGTGGTGGTGGTAGTAGTAATACGGGTAATAGTAGTAGTGGTGGTGGTAGTAGTAATAGGGGTAATGGTAGTAGTGGTGGTGGTAGTAGTAATAGGGGTAATGGTAGTAGTGGTGGTGGTAGTAGTAATAGGGGGAATGGTGGTAGTGGTAGTAATAGGGGTAATGGTAGTAGTGGTGGTGGTAGTAATAGGGGTAATGGTAGTAGTTGTAGTAATGGTTGTGGTGGTAGTATTGGTAGTAGTAGTTGTTGTGACGTTGATAAGTGCTCATTCAAACTTAATCTCGTGAGATCTCAATTATGTCATATATCTAAACTTATTTATAAATGGAACTTTGTGTGTGTGTGTCCATTACCTATAGACTCTGAAACGGCTGAACCGATTTTCTTGAAAATTTACACAGTTGTACTATAAGCACTTGCGAGTGTTCTTAGCTAGGTTTTGTGTCGAGGTACCCCCGATAAATATCGAAAATCGATAATTGAAAGAAATCGGGTTATAGAAGGAGTGATCTGATTTTAATCAAATTTGATCCACTCATAGACAAGGACATAAGAAATGATATTCAGAAGTTTCAAGGTTGCAGTTCTTACAACAGTGCAGAAAATCGATAATATATATATATATATCTATATATATAAAAGGCAAGATGTTTGTGTGTGTTTATCTGCCTGTATGTCTGTATTTTTTTCAGCTCTTTTATTTTAGTTTTTGCTTTGAGTTTGGCTCTAAGTAGGTATAATTGTAGTTCTTAGTCTCGGCCATGATACTATTTACTCAGAGGACTTATTTAGCCTTCAAAATTCAGTTTACAACAAAAAAAATTTATTGGTCTCAAGAGGATTTCTCTGTATAGGAGATCTCGACCTTATTCTTTCCTGATATGTCTCTCAGCCTTCGTTTTCTGGCTCCTCAGAAAACTCCTATGTGCTCCTTGTTTCTTCTGAGTTGTTATATTCTTGTGGCTCCTCATACAATTCTTCAATTTTTGAATCCTGACCATTGCCTCGAAACACTTCAACCAAATTGTAACCTTCTCCGGGTTTCCATGTTCAACATAGTTTTGTTCGGCGACGCCATTTTTTAATATTATTGATAAGTGCTCATTTGAACTTAATCTTATAAGATCTCAATCTGACCGTTATCTCAGATATGTCATATATCTAGGGATACGACTGTCCTAATTACTATTAGCTAGCCAATCCCGCTAGAGTAGCGGTGGTGGTAGTAGTAATGGTTGTAGTAGTGGTGGTAGATGTATTGGTAGTAGTGGTGGTAGCAGCAGTAGTAGTAGCAGAAGAAGAAAAAGGTGGATCATTTAATCAAAAAAGTGGCACCTGTAAATTACTGTTGCATCCATAATAATTGGGCCAAAGATTGGGTTAGAGATAAAGACAAGCACATTCACTGCATCCCTGGCAACCCCCCCCTGTTTATAAGAGAACCCAAGAATTGTTCATTGTAGAAGCAGTCAAAATACTCAGGAGAATCTTATCAATGTAAAGAACCTATAAACACTGCACAGGTAAAATATCACTTAACATCAGAATTTGTGCAAAAAAAAAAAAAGATTATATCCTCATTAAGTATCCCAGAAACTTCAGCTGTTTTTTCCTGACGCTATAAAAATAAGTTTTCTTTTTCATTTACATCCTCTCTAACACGTTGTTGTTGCTCACATGCTTGGTCCATGGTACTCTCTGCAGAAACCACATTTTTGTTGCTTTGCGTCTTTCCTTCATCTTTGAAGATATCGTAGATTCTCACTGCCATATAGAAGGACAGATAAATAGAATAAAAATAAACACTGCCAGAGAGTTGAATTTCTTGATCGAGTTTACACAAAGAGTTGATATGAAAGACAGTGAAAACATAGAAATATACCTTAACCTTATCACCGAACAGAAAATGGCCTGGAACATGAATGTGATTATTTACACTATTACATTGTTCAGAATTTTGTCTTTAAGGACTGACTTGACCCAAAGAGTTGTGAGTTCAATACTTGGCTACAGCAGAGGTGAAAAAAAAAAAAATGAGAGAGTTAGGTGAAAGGGAGATAACTGATACGGAGACATTTACAAGAGACATTTGCTCATGGGAAAAGAACAATCTGTTCAAGTAAATGAAATGAAGGATTCAGTTGGAAAATTCTAATCATCTAAAGAAGTCCAAGCGTACAATGGTTGAAACTTTGTAAATATGGCAACAAAACAGTCTGAATGATTTCAATATTTTAAATAATTACAATACCTCATCTCATAAATATAGACAAATATTGAAAATGAATATGGCAACAAAGATGAGAACAACAGTCTGAACCGTGTAAATGGTGTAAATAATTACAATAGCTCATCTCAGAAATATAGACAGATGTTGTAAGTGAATATGGCAACAAAGATGAGGACAACAGTTAAATTACAATACCTCATTTCACTAATATTGACAAAGATAAATGTAACTGTCCTGTCAACAGTTATAAGAGCACTGTAAATTGTAAAAATAGTTTTTGATTATTGAGGAGTTTTGCTATCACTTAATCTCTAGTTTTGAGTCCCACTTATTACTGGCATAAGCAGTCAGAGTGAAGGGAAGAAGAAGAAGAACAACAACAACAACAACAGCAACAATGACTTCTCCTCCAGCTCCAGGGTAGAAGAATCAAGTAATGACCTTTCTTGTTTGTGAAAAAAAAAAGGAAAAAAAAAGAAAAATTTGCCCCATTTTATTCGTTCCCTGCAGGCGCCATATTAGCGGAAGTGAAAATGCAAACACGTCTGAAATGGCTGATTTGTATGCAAATCATTTTGGTTGCATATGCAAATTTCTTTTACAATAAAAATGTTGCTTTTGAATGTGCAAAATATTTCAGACAGTGATTCCAAAGATTTAGTTTTGGAAGCTACTGTTCACCCAAACAAGTCAAGTTTTAGTTACTTCCTAGTTAGAAAAATATATGGTGACTGCTTATGCAAATTTCACCGAGAAAAAATGGTTATTAGTTATTTAATGTATTCGATTGCGGTTAATGTACCTTCTTCTTTTTTGTAAAAAGCATTTCACTTACTCATGATGTCTTATTTTTTTAGATGGTTTGCATGAATATGTTAAAATTTTAATTATATCAGATTTTAAGTAGAAACCTATAATTGATCGATTTTAAATTTTATAATTAATACCAGATTTTATAGTAGGCATGAATGGATGAACACTTGGATTTATTTGTTAATTCATCCCAAAATAAAAAGAATTTATATTTATTACAATTCACAACAAATTCACTCTTCCATTGCACTCAGGTTAAGTTGTCCTTCGCAGTTGTCAGAACTTGTGTGCACCGTTTCTAAGTGTTGGGTCTGCAGTTGTACTCATCTTAATAAACAAGCCAAAAAGAGGTTTAAATTTTTTTTCAAATTGTAAAAAATTCTTTAAGTGCTTTGAATATCCCCCGCACTTAGAAAATGTGAATAACTCCCTGATTTTTAATAATTCATCATTGTGAGGGTCAGAGTTGTTGCAAAGGCAAGCTAAACAAATTGTTCTTTCTTTTTTTTTCAAATTGTAAAAAGTTCTTTGTAAATGGTTTCACTATCACCGGCACTTACAAAATTTAATAAAAAAAAACAAACTTTGATTTCTGCAAATATCATGGATCGAGCATGTGAGCAATGATGAGGTCTTAGAAATGATGGAAGCAAAAAGGAAATTAATACTGAGCATCAGGAAGAGACAGCTGAAGTTCCTGGGACAATCAATGAGGAAGGAGGGCTTGGAGAACCTGATACTAACAGGCCAGATAGAGGGGAAAAAGAGACAGGGGAAAGCAACAGATAACATATTTGAAGGACCTAATCAGGTGGATGACGGAACGAGGATTGCATGGTGTAACAAGAGAAGGCATGCTCAGAGTCACCAGGGATAGGGAAACGTAGAAGGCCATGATCGCCTACGTCTTGAAGGGACAGGGCACATAGAAGAAGAAGATCTTTACATTATTTGGGGTGAAATAAGAGAAAAGATCCTAATCTTGTATTTCTTATAATCCAGGTGTCATGAAAGGGACTGCAGGCGGTTTGTCAATCATAATTTGGCAGCCCGCTTTCAGTCACTTTCGCACCAATGTGATGTTGCTTCTCTCTGTCTTTTCTACAAATATTTTCCTGGCAACTTCTTTGACAAGCTTTTTTGCCTGATGCTTCAATCACATGCATTTACTTGTTCTACTAGATTGGCATCAAGGTCCCAATCTGTTACCATCAAACTAGTTAAATATAACTTTCTCTTCTACTTTAACAGTTTCTTTTCTCACACTTCCCATTAGTGGCACTCACTTCCATTTGCTTGCTTCCTTAATAGCTACAATCTCCAAAAGTTTAAATGCAGTATCAATTGTCATCTTTTATCTGATTGATTTTCATCCATCTCTTATCTTTTCTTCGACAGTGACTTCACATAAATCCTGGCAATCCCTCTACAATGTTAACAATCTGAAAGATCTTTTCGAAAAAATAAACTCTAATACTATTTTAACCTTCCTCAAAAACAAAACTATACAACAAAATATAATCTAAGTAAAGATCAGAAGATCAAAAATAGTCCGACCCTCACTAGGGGGAAAAATTTAGAAAGTAATGCAACTTGAAAGCAATGGAGAAGTTTAAAAAGCAAGACATCTTCCAAAATTCTGTAAAAATAATATAACCTTACCCAAAATCATTTGTTATGACCTTAAATGATCCCATAAGGATTGATATGTTGTTAAACCTTGAAACAAACAAACAAAAATCTTTTCTTCAACATCCCTTGTACAATTTTGATTCTCTCGCTGTAACCCCCTGTGCACCAGTGGCATTTCTGTCTTGCTTGGGGTGAAATGATTATAAAAAAAATTCAGAAATTAAGATCTGATTTTAGAAATATAACAAATTCTGTGTACTGCTCGTAGAAAAGATGAAAAGATTAGATTAGAAATTCAATGTGTAAAAGTAACAACATCAAAAAAGTAACAAGATCTCAAAGCAGATGATTTACGTACATTTACCTAAAAATTAACATTCCCAACCATAAACAGGTTTCTTCTAAAATATGACTGTTGTTTTTTTTTTAATTCTTCAGGTCGATATATGTACCCACAAAATACGCTCTTTTCTGTGCGTACGCACACAAGTGCACAAACAAATTTGACTTAGAGGATCATGGAAAATAAATAGTTCTCTGATTTCTTGCTGTCGATTTATGTCTGTGCTAAGATATCACCCCAGCCGCACCCAAATACATCAAAGATTGAACTGTAACGTCGGTGTTTTTAATGTTGATGGGAGCTTAACGTCTCGAATTGTCTTCAGTCTGAATTGGTGGAGTTAGTGGCAACTGCTGCAGATAGAAAAAAGGATTACTGTCAATCGTGACACGTTTGCTTGGATGCAAAATGACAAAGACCTGCTTGACGAGGTGGAATGAACAATGAAACAATACTTTATGTTGGTTGAAGTTTCTCTTCTCCTCTCCACCCCACCCATTTCGTCTTTTTCTCTCTGTGGTTTTTCATTCTTCTCTTTCTCTCTCTTCGGTTTTGTCTTTTGTTTCACTCTCTTTTTTCTTTATTTTATTTCACTCTGTCTTTCATCTCTCTTTTTGAAACCGCTTACAGCCACATTATGTTGAAACACTGAATCTCACACAATCACCGATGTTAAGCAATATGAAGCCTGGTCAGAACCTAAATGGGTAACTGCTTGGGAATACAAAGTACTGTAACCTTGGATTCGTGAGTAGTGTAATGGATAATGGTTTGAAATTGATACTTGGACAGCTGAGTTCTAATTTATATTAGGTTCATTTTATTTACTTACGCAAAAATTCCCTTGAGAAAGGTATGAATGCACCTCTTCTCCCTCCAGCTATGGGTTAATCAGTAAGACTTGTATCAGTAAATCCTTTTCTCAAAAAAAACCTTTCAATATTTTCTGACTTTAAATAACCTGCAAAAGAGTGATAACCCATGAAAACAAATCAATCTTAAATTTATTTTTTCTTTTCCGTTTTGCCTTCGTGTCTTTCTCTTTCACTATCATTTTTTTTTTAGTTTTAATGGCATAAATTTTGAAATGTTGACGTGTGTTATGACGCATTGGATATAGGCTCAGAATGAGAAATCCGAGAACTGAGTTCGAATTTCAGTTGAACTCATTGCATTCTCTTACACACAAATACCATTGGGAAAAGTATTAATGCATCTCTTCTCCTTCCAACTAGGTGTTAAATTACAGGACAGATTGGGTACTTTAGCCTTGGTTGGCAACCAGTCTACCACAGAATGAAATGGCAACTTAGTGTGGGGAAAACTTCTGCCTAGTTAGTAATGGATTTAAAGTGACATGATCACCCAAGAGTGAATCATGTATGGTGATTAACTGACTGATATGGATAAAAGGATTGCATAGCAAGACAGATTGGGTTCTATAGCCTTGGTTAGCAACTCAGTCAGTTAAGTGCCATACGTGATACACGCTTGGGCGATCATGAAAAAAAACACTGCTCTGTGGAACTGATTCCCAGGAGAATGTTTCCTTGAACACAACAATCTCAACCTGTTCAAGGCTAGGGTTATCATTATCCTTCAATTCTTTCTGCACAGATTACCTCCTAATATATCCCTCTACCTTGAGTGGCTCCAGAGCCTTGTAAAAAAATGTCTTGTGATGACCAATCGAGCAGTAAGTTAACCTCCCAAGATGGAAATTATCATTCAGTTGAAGGTCAACCTTTCTCTTGTTGATTTTAAAAACTGAGAGACTGTGTTTGATTGACCAGATTGACACTACACAATCTTCCTATTTCCTTGGAGTTAGTATTTTAGAAAACTTTATCTTTTCTTTTTTTTTTCTTTTTTTCTCTATATTCCCTACTTCTGCTTTTCTTATTGTATCTTTTCCTCTGTGATAAATGATTGATATGGAATACGTGAACATAAGTGAGTAGTTTAATTCTGTTTATTTTCTTATTGACATTTCACTCTTCTCATGGTAGCATTATCAAAACAACTAAAAAAATTTAAGGAAATTTTTTTACCATGGCAACCCTTCCTGAGTTTGTGTGTTTGATTTCATGAGAAAGAATTCTTTCTCACTTTCTTCTCTGTCTTTATCTGACTCGGTGTATATATCACATTAAGAAACTTCATTCATTCTCTCTTCCTTCCTTATGTTTTCTTATCTCCCTGTATGTGTCTCTCTCGATCTTTCCTACTTTCTCTCTTTCCATGTATTTCCTAGGGAAAGATTTCTGTCTTTCTTTCAAAGACATGAATCTATATATTTTCTTATGGGTAAAATTGTAGGGTAGACAGGAATTTAGTCGGGCAACCAGTCTAGGAGATAAACAGTTTTGGATTCAAGACTAGCCTAAAGAGGAGTGGCAATGACAAAGGATCAAGACATGTATATATATATATATATATTGTTACGAACTAATTGTTACAGTATATAATATAAAAATAAAAGTAAAAAAAAATGTTGTACCTGTTTCCACTTCAGTACTGTGGTCCTGGGCATGACAATAAACTGCATTTGGCAGCAAGGCCTCTGATTGGGAGGTTGTAAGGAGCATGGAATCACCTCTTAATTGCTGTTCTTCTCAGGTCCACCCTGACCCAGAGTGGTAGCACTTGTTAGGGTCCCAGCTATGGGAAAATAGTTAATTCCCAAACTGGAGTCAAAACACTATGAAAGTATAAAAATACACTTTTATAGAAATATATACATAAAAATAGACTTTTATAAAAAAAAATATACCTTTTTGAAGAAAAAATGTTACCTACAATACATTTTGGAAGAAAAAATTATTACCATAACACATTTTTAACAGAAAAAAATTATCAGCAAAACATTTTTTAATACAAAACTGGAAGACATTTTCAGTTTTCTAAAATAAAAAAGATAAAAAAGAAAATTTTTTATATTAAAATTTGATTACATCAACCTTTTCACTATAACCAAAAATTAGAAAAATATCTTAAACGTCCTCCTTTTTGGTCTTAAATAACCCACAGAGGTGTTGATATGCCATTAAACAAAACTCAAACTTCAGTACTGGATGGTTCTCTTGCAGGGTCAAATACAAGGATAACAAAAATGATCAAAGACAAAAAACTAAAGCTGGAATTATGATTTCACAAAATGTAATATAAATAAAAAAATGATAGAGAATGTCTGTGTAGAAAGATGAATAACGTGTATACAATATGAGGAAAAACACTTAACTTTTGTCCGTAGTCTGAAATAAAAAAGAATATTTTTTTTTTCTTCTATTAGATAGATAATTAATTAATTTTTCAATGAATGAGAAGATGAAGTCTTTATTGATTTGGTTTTATACTGCTGTGAGGTCAACATAGCAGGGATACAATTTTCATCATCATCCCTCTAATTAAAAAAAACCCAAAAAGATAGAATCCTATCAAAAATTAATCCAGAAATATCAAAAGGCCAGCATGCCAAGCGCTGTCAAATGCCTTCAAGATGTGTCCAAAGCACTAGCCTAAGTTTCATCATTCTTATCTGAAGCGTGATAGAATCTTTCAGCAATTATTGTTAAGACATTGCTTGTTTTCTCTCAATCTCTGATGAAGTTTTAATAAAAATGAAACATGGTAGATTGAGAAATATTTTCCTCTTTTTTATTTCTAATCCTGTAAGAGGTTTACAGCCATATCAATGAATACACCAGTTCTTGCTCGATCATCGAAGTTAAGCAATGTTGAGCCTGGTCAAAACTTAGATGGGTGATTGCTTGGGAATACCAGGTGCTGTAAGCGTATAGTGAAAGATGTGCGTTGAGATGCAGTAGATATCGGCTCGGAAAGAGAAATCGGTGAGCCAAGTTTGAATTCCAGTTGAATACCCTGCATTCACTTAAGCACTGGTACCCTTGGGAAAGGTATTAATCCGTCCCTTCCCTCCAGTTATGAGTTATATAACAAGATAGGACTTGGGGACCCTGCCCTTAAAAACAAAATCCCAATAAATCTTGGTACTCAAAAAGAAAAAAGTATTACTAGACACGAAAACTTATATTACAAAACAACAATAAATTGTTGAAAGAAAAAAGGTATTACCAGCAATAAATAAATAACAATTTAGTTGGTAATAAATGACCCACCGAGGTGTTGATTTGGCATAAAAACAAAACCAACCAATTATCCTGTCAGATTCTGATCCATATTTGATATACATTTGATACTGAATGCACACACACACACACACACACACACACAGATATATATATATATATATATATATATATATATATATTAAAAGCAAGAATTGAAGAATGAAACTTTAATTCAAATTTCCTGTGTTAAACTGTGAGGTATTTTTCGCTTATTTGTTTATTTTTTTATTCGTTTTTGCCCAATATTTTTGCTTAATTTTAGAACTTTTCATGTCTAACTGTACGTTTGATTTTATTTTTTAGAAGAAATTTTTGACTGGACTTTAACTAAGTTAAAACTTAATAAGTCACATTTTTTTTTTTTTTTTTTTTTTGAAATCTTTAAATTTTTTTTTTTTTTTTTTTGTTCTCAATTGGAGTAGATACTTAACTATCGCCCGGTTCACACTCCACCCACGTCTATTGAACAGGTGAAGAGGCTTATCCCTTGTTTCCTGTTTAGGATGCGGTTTCCTGTTTTTTTCTTTTCTAATCTTCTCACTCTTGTGTAGCCCCCTGCACATCAGTGGCGTTACCGCCTTGCTTGGGGTGATATGATTAAAAAAAAAAAAAAAAAAATATATAATGGTTGGATGCCCATTACTTAGTACACCTCTCTGCTAACTCCTATTTTTTTTCTTTTAACTTTCATTGACGTAATTAGTTGTTTATATTGCAGCACTGCTTAATGCACCTTAGTTACACTTATCTGGTGTTATCAATCTAATCTAAACTTATTTATAAATGGAACTTTTTCTCTGTGTGTGTTCGTTACCTATAGACTCCAAAATGTTGTTCTGTAATCGTCTGCGAGTGTTCTTAGCTAGGTTTTGAGTATTTAGGTACCCCCCGATAAATATCGATAATTGAAAAAAGTCGGGTTATAGAGGGAGTGGTCCGATTTTAATCAAATTTGATACACTCATAGACAAAGACATAAGAAATGATATTCAGAAGTTTCAAGGTTGCAGTTCTTACAATAGTGCAGAAAATCGATAATATATGTATATTAAAGCTTTCATTACACCTGAGCAATGCCGGTCTATACTGCTAGTCAATATATATATATATATATATATATATATATATATATATATATACACACACACATACACACACACTAGGTGTGATTGGTAAATTGTCGCAATTTATTATTTCCAATATTCTTTAGGCTGAGTCTGAGCTCCAGGACCATGGATTAATTTTAAAGCTTTAATTACACCTGAGCGACGCCTGGCTATACTGCTAGTTTTTGTATAGGTACAGTTCACTCAGACCCTCAGCCTTGGTGACTTGGTGCTAACACAGTTTCTGGCAGCTTCTGAACAGTTTTATCTCCCTTTTTTATTTACAAGGCTCAGTTCAATGCATGTTAGGATTTTCAGGCACTCCTCAATGGTGCTTCCTGCTGAGATCATCGTCTTTCCCAGGTTAATATTGTTGGGGCGCTCTCCACCTTTCCATGGTAATGGACTATTCGAATCACTATATAAAATAGAAGTGATTATACCTCGAGTAAGGAATTCGAGTGAGCGAGTCAGTCGGGTATTTCTGGTATTGCATCGGAAGTGTTCTCCTAGTCAATCTATCACATCTCTACGATGATACTGTATACTAATTCCTTGTTCTGTATTCTACTAATCCTCACCTCTTGTAAATACTTCTCTTTTCCTGTCAATACACCTACTTTTATACTATTACGTTGTTTTGCATTATTTCACATAATTCTGTTACCCGACGTAACAAATATCAAGAAAGAAATTATCCTCCTGATAAATTGTCCATGATAAGATTTGAGCCCAGATACCAGGGTCAGCAATGTTAATTGTATTAACTGTACAAGGTTACTTCATGAGTAATCACTAAAACAAAGGTTGGGAATAATAGCATATCAACCAGTACAAGACTCACATGCTGCATGGAGTAGATACACTGCTAGCCAGTTTAATCACTCTACTCTGCTCTACCAGCAGTGTTCACATATTTAAGAGGATAGGAACATCTCATTCCTGTACACAGGTACGTATACAACACCCTCCTTTTGAGATTAGCTCTTTCCAGAGTCAAGGGTCTTTTTTTAGGGGTGATGTCAATCCATTCTATATTATTTCTCTTCCTACACCTTTTCTGGGGCTTCTGTTTCAGGAGCATTTTGTGGGATGGGCTTGTCAAATGTATCACAGACAACATCTGGAGCTTCCACCTCATCTGGCATATTGTTCTCCTGAAACTCATCATCATCATCATCATTTAGATGGTGCATAGGGCAGCAACTTCTTGTTGCTGTTTCTGTAACAAACTGTTTTTTAAGGGGCAGGGTTGTTAGCCCTGCACCCAACCCCCAAACCTGGAGGACAGGTGGACCATTCTTGGTCCTTACGTTTACAGCACCTGGTATTCCCAAATGGTCACCCATTTAAGTACTGACCAGGCTCAATGTTGCTTAACTTCGGTGACCGGGACGGGCACTATTATATCCAACACGACATAGCCGTAGACACTCTTGAAACTACATGTCTCTTTTTTATTTGGTTATCATGGCTTTTGTGCACTAATTCTGATCCCTAAACCAGATATACCATTTTACCAATTCTTCAGACAATACTATTGACTTCCCAATACATCTTATTCACCCAATACATGAGGTAAAAAAACCTTTTGACCACAATTTTAAAAGTCCTTCCCATATTTTTTTCCTCATATGTTCATATTTTTTCCTATTGCGAATTAGTTTATCAAATACTGATCGTATCTTATAGGCAAACATAACTTCTAGAGGTGTGGCTGAAGGCAAATTTTTTATTCATCGTCAGTCTATACACCTGTAGAAATTGTTGTATTGCTGCATCTGTGTGTCCACCGTTGGCTTTTTTAAAGCTATTTTGAATGGATGCCCAAAACTCTCTGCCTGGCCATTGCTTCTAGGATGGTAAGGAGCAATTCTCATGTTATCTTGCAAAATTCCTTGAACTCTCTCACCATAAATTGTGTACCGCTATCACAAACAATTGAATTTGGAACTTCAAACCTTGTGAAGAGTTTGTGAAAACTCTATTACTATTTGCATGGTTGGTCTATTATTTTTGAGAATCTCTGGCTATTTTGTAAAACTGTCTATGACAATAAGATAGTATGATTTATTCATTGGACTCAAAAAATCAATATGAAGATGTAGCCATGAACAGTGAAAAAATATGTAGACTGTGCCAGGAAGAAAGTTAGAGATTATGCTATTCCCAAACAAAAATGAACTATTGAATGAAAGAACAGAAATTATGACTAAGTGTGACCATACTAAAAATATACCTATTAGGTTCATACAACCATGGATGAAAACGTGATAATTTCTTGTAATCTTAAAAATTGTGTGTTCAAAAATGCCCTGCTGCATGAGCATTCAAAAAAAAAAAAAAAAAAAACACCGTTACGTGAGTGTTCTTAAAAAAAACAGTAAATGGTAAAATCAGTTATTGCAAATCACCTGAAGATATCACTCATGGTAGAAACCTAGGTCGCATAATAACTCATTTACAAATGGAAAAAAAACAAATATATATATATATATATATATATATATATGTGTGTGTGTGTGTGTATTTTGTAGATATACATTTTTATTCTTACCTTTAGTGCGAACAACTCTTTTATATTAATAAGAACTCTTGTTAATCTAGTTATTTCTGGAAATGAGAATTTTTTTCATTATGTTGTAGAGTGGCTGACACCCTAGCAGCACTCTCAATGGTAGAAGCCCCATGACTGAAATGGTCTATTTAAGTAAAGAATAGTGACATTTGAGGCAAATTATTTGGGTATCATTTACATAATATTTGAACTGATTATTTCGTCAACTACTGTGATCTAAAACCCTCTTCTCTATGTTGTAAGTCTGTCTTATCTGTCATTGTAACTATTGTACTGTTCTGTGTATATTCGTTTAGCACCAGATATTGTGCTGAATAATACCGCAGCACATTTTTACTGTGTATTATATTCACCCCAGCGATACAACACATTATCAAGTGTTCATCATATGGATAGCAAATTTAAGAAAATATATTGCTGGCATGTGCGTTGTGGTGCATTGGATATCGGCTCGGAATGAGAAATCGGGGAGCCGAGTTTGAATTCCAGCTGAATTCATTGCATTCACTTACGCACAAATACCCTTGGGAAAGGTATTAATCCACCTATTCCTTCCAGTTATGGGTTAAATAATAGGACAGATTGGGTTCTATAACCTTGGTCAGCAACCAGTCTACCACAGAAAGCAATGGCAACCTACTACGGGATAATCTTCTGCCCAGTCAGTCATGTCTCTTTAAAGAGACATGATCGCCCAAGCGTGTATCACATATGGCACTTAACTTACTGATTGTTGGCATCGAGCAAAACATTGAATTTTTAAAATATTGCTGCCTTTAACATTTGACAGAATAACTAACATGAACTTACATTAACAATAAAGTGCAGACCTTGAATTAATTTTATTTTGTTTTTGAATTTTTTTTAATGATCATTTTACTCCAAGCAAGGCTGGACTGCCACTGGTGTGCAAGGGGTTACAGAGGGAGAAAAAACAAGATACAGAGGATGTCAAAGAAAAATAAGAAATGAATGAAATTCAAGGAGATAGAAGATGGCAATTGATGTTGCATTTAAACT
The DNA here is from genome assembly GCA_037127315.1 of Ascarosepion bandense. Lineage (NCBI taxonomy): Eukaryota > Metazoa > Mollusca > Cephalopoda > Sepiida > Sepiidae > Ascarosepion > Ascarosepion bandense. The sequence continues at coordinate 386,171 of JBBBDQ010001275.1, read as the reverse complement.
TTTAGAGACTGTAACTATCAAGGAATCAAGCAAATGGAATAGAATTCCACAAATATGAATGGGAGAAAAAACTGTTAAAATAGAAGATTTATTTACATTTAACTATTATGATGGTAAAAAGCCAATCTTGTAGCACATGAAAGTCCATTGTGGTTGGGGAACCAGAAAAAAAAAGCTTGTAAAAAAAAAAAAAAATTGGACAGAGGGAAGCCACATTACATTATTGAGAGAGTGACTGAAAGTGGGCTACCAAGGTCAGGATTGATTATATTGCAGTTACTCCCTTGGATTTTGCTGAAAACTTCAAGATGAATAGCATGAACACCCGACTATGTATAACAACAGTATTCAACACATGGTGGAATGGTATATTTATAAATGTGCAAAATGTATATTTTATGGTTAAAATACCTTAATTTCAAACTGATAGGACAGTTGCAACATGATATAACTTTTGTCACATAATATATTTAGTCATGGAAAATATGTATGACTGATAAGTATTACTTATATTCTAACTAAAGTGGGTATTGGATGGCTAGTTACTATTGTCAGTTTCATGCATGCAAAACACGTAATCTTCAAGTGTCCAAAATTGGCTCCTGGTAACTAATCTATTTATTTCCTCCTCAGCAAACTGAAAATTTTAAGATTCAAATGGCTAGCATATAGTATACATATGAACGAAAATCACCATGGGTAGGGCCCATATGCATGGCAAAAGAAGCCGGGTTCTTGCAGAATTGAATGTGACTAGTGTTTCAGAATGCTTTGAATACAGAATTATTCAAGCTGGAAAATGTCTTCTGAAAGTTATCTTCCAGAACAAAGTATTGTAATAATATTTGTCTGACGACCCCAAGCAAATCATCACAAGGCACTGAAATGCCAAAAGCTGCTGAGTGAGAAAGTGAACAACGGAAGGATAATAAAAGAAACAGAATTTGAAGGAGGCAGGCAGTGATGTTGCATTTAAATTTCTGCAGATGTCAAGTGGGAAGTGTGAGAGAAGAAACTATTAACATAGAACTTAGGGTTACATCTGGCAGTTTTACTAGCGAAATTATGAGACCTAATCACCTATTTAGTACTTAGGTGTAATGTTACATCAATTACTGTTGATCAGTGTGGATAAGCAACCCTGATTTTTTTTCATCCAACATGTGGCTCTTAAATTCTCATCTGTGATGTTTAAGTGACTGCCTTTTTTACTGTTGGTGTAACATTAAGATATTTATCTTTTTCATGCAGCTGTTTCTCACATGTATCCCAGGTGCGGACGTGTGTTATGGTGCAGTGGATATCAACTCGGAATGACAAATCGGGGAGCCGAGTTCAAATTCCAGTTGAATTCCTTTCATTCACTTACGTGCAAATACCCTTGGGAAAGGTATTAATCCATCTTTTCCCTCCAGTTATGGGCTAAATAACAGGACAGATTGGGTTCTATAGCCTTGGTTGGCAACCAGTCTACTGCAGAAAGCAATGGCAACCTACTGTGGGATAATCTTCTGCCCAGTCAGTCATGTCTCTTTTGAGACATGATCGCCCAGAATTAATTCAGAATTAACCTTTCTTAGTGCTATTTATTATATATCATCTGTTTATCATATATATATATATATATATATATATATATATATATTTTAAATCCAAAAGGATAATCAGAAAGGTAATTCTAAAAACCTGATCCTAATAATATTAATTTCATTAATATTAAAATTGATCAGGGTGGAGGGCTTAATGCAAATATCATGTTCTATTGACATGGCTAGATTTTAATTTTTAAACTCTTGACTCTTGTGTGGAGGAGGGGTATGTCTTCTAATATGAGACAGAGGTATTTGTCTGCTTCCGCATCTTACTTCCTTACATTCAAAATTTGTTAATCCCACCCCATTTATTTTCCTTGTGTATGGAGGGGTTTTTTTTTACTTCTACTGGCATAAAAATCTTTTAACACATTTGAATTTGAGTAAATAAAATTTTGGTTTTACTGTTGCTGAAGAAGCAAGGATTTCCTTGTAGAAATGGCTATCCAACGGATGTAAATATCGAAACTTTTGTTTTATTTTATATATATATATATGTATCTTATATATATATATATATATATATATATATATATATATATAAAACAAAAATTTGTAAACAAGTTATTACGTGACCAAAGTTTCTACCATGAGTGGTGTCTTCAAGCGATTTGCAATAACTGATTTTACTGCTTTTTTTTTTTTTAAGAATGCTTACGTAATGATGTTTTTTTTTTTTAAGGTTCACATGGCAGGGAACTTTTCAATGTGCAATTTTTAAAATTACAAGGAATTATGGTGTTTTCATCTATGGTTGTATGAACCTTTATTGCAAATCGCCTGAAGACACCACTCATGGTAGAAACCTAGGTCACATAATAACTCATTTACAAATGGAAAATATTCAAAAGTTCTACAATATAATTGTATTAAACACTTTTTAATACAAATGTACACTGGTCTAATCTTATTATGACTAGAAACTAAGGAATTAAACAATCAGTATTTATTTATATATGTATATATATATATATATATATTTTCCATTTTTAAATGAGTTATTTCACTACCCAGGTTTCTACCATGAGTAGTGTCTTCAGGCAATTTTTAATAACTGATTTTACCTTTTACCGTTTTTCTTTTTAAGAACGCTCTTGTAATAGTGTTTTATTTGAACATTCATGTGGCAGAGAATTTATGAACGTGCATTGTTTAAATTCAAACTTATGATGACGTTTTCATCCATGTTTGTATGAACCTAAGAGGTATTTCTTAGTGTGGATACATTTTGTCATAATTTCTGTTCTTTCATTTAACAATTCGTCTTTATTTAGGTAAGTCATAATTTCTAATTTTTCTTCTTGGCACAGTCTACATATTCGTCCACCATTGTAAGGCTTGGTTGTTTTTACAATGCTCCACGTTATGTCTGGGTCTTTTTCATATTTTGATTTCAATTTCCAGACGTGGTTAGCCAATTTTGTATTGTTTTTTCATTTTTCTATTTTAAATGTAGAAATCTGTGATTGAACCACCTGGTTCTTAAAGGTATCTTTGGTTGAGCCCAAATATATTTTGTTTTGGCCATCTGGATCATGTACCTTTGCCTTATAAATTATTTTTTTTGTGTTGCAGAGACCTTGAAGTGGACCTTTATTTTTGTATTGAACACTTTTTAATACAAATGTGTACTGGTCTAACCCTATCAGGACCAAAAACTAAATATTAAACGAGATATATATTTCAATGTGCAAATCAGTTGTATAGCCATTTCTACATTAAATCCCTTAGAGAAATTTCACGCACCATCGGCAACTTCTTTATTTAAAAATAAACCAAGATATTTTACCAGCAGAAGTTAAAAAAAATATATACATCACAGAAAAATCCCACCCCTTCAATTTTTCTGTGATGTATATTTTTTTTTAACTTCCGCCAGTAAAATATCTTGGTTTATTTTGAAATAAAGAAGTTCCCGATGATGCATGAAATTTCTTTTAGCAATTTAATGTAGAAATAGCCATACAACTGATTTGAACATCAAAATTTATTTTATTTTATAATTGGTTCTGTAATTTAAATATTAATTACATTGAGCCCTCCACCTTGATCAGTTTTAATATTAATGTAATTAATATTAATTAGGATCGGGTCTTTGAGATTTACCTTCCTGGTTGTCCTTTTGGATTAAAGTTTTATATTTAAAATATATATATATGGTCGTGTATACTTTTTAACTGCTGCATGTATTTCTCATCATGTAATAGGAAATACAGACAAACTATTAATTTTCTTTGATGTGACCATTCTGCAGTCATCTTATTATTTTTGTTAGTTCTTTTTCTTGCTTTAACATATCTGTTTTTATGACTTTAAATAAATTAATTAAAATATCTTCTCATACTGTGGTGAGTTTAATAGATAATGTGTTATGTCTGTCACGACGTTCCTGTTAACCTTTTCTTGAGTTTCAACTGTTGATTTTCTCTGTTAAGGTCATGCTTTCAATCGTAAATGATTGATTTCTTTGTTACAAGTTGACTTTTCATTGTCAGGTGAGTGTGTCTTGAGGTTAACAACAACACAATACCAGCCGCAGAAGAGGACTGTGTGTGATTAGTGTCTGGTGGCAGTGGTTTTATCGTCAACATGTTTGACAGAAACAAAGAACTTGTAGTTATTTGTAGTTGTATAAATATCTGATCTGACATCTATTTATAAAATCAATTTATATATTTGATTGTAGGTACCTCATCATAGAAAAAGAGTCAACTTATTTCATGGACCATGTGGCTTTGTACCATAGCAAATTAAGCTTAGATGATACCTAATATATATATGTATATATATTCATATAGATAGGTGTGAGTTTGTAACCCTGGGTTTCATGCTTTTGCGATCGTCTGACAAACTGATTAATTTTTTTTTTTAAATTGGTTATATTCGTGTATTTTTGTGGAAGTGGGGGGAAAAAAAAATCTGTCGTCACGACAGACGCAGACATATAGATATATACATTTGTACACCCATCAACACGCGCAAGGACACACACACGTACGTGCGTTCGGTCACTGAGGCTTGCATAAACATACACATGCGAATCGTGCAGGGTTCGGTATATATATGTATATGTGTGCCATGGCACACATACACACTCATTCGGTTGGCATATTTGAATGGTGTGCAGTGATGTCAACGCGCGAATAGTTGTCGATTTCTTGTACGTACATGTCACGACAGACGCAGGCACATATATATATATATATACATTTGTACACCCATACACTTTTCACATATATATATAATTATAATTTATAATTATATACATACACTTTTCACATATATATGTAAATATATGTATATACATATCATCTTACGTCAATGGCACAACTTGGAGTTTCATGTGTTATGCAACCGTCAGATGCATTTTTCAAACTGACAGTTAAATATATTTGAATTTATGTTCACTCAATGTTCATGAGAGTTAAATCTTATAAAGTTAAGTTACTGTTTTTTTAATAACAGTTAAAAAAATATATATTCTAAATTTGAATGGAGATAAAAAATTAAAATTTTAATTAAAATGTAATTTATAAATTATTAATAAATATTAAAATGTGGGGAGATGAAATTAAAGAGGCATAATTCGTAATTATTAATATTGGTAAGGAAAAGAAAGAAAGAAAGAGAGGCAAACACACACACACACACACATATATATATATATATATATATATATATATATATAATCATTACAATTCGATGCTGTATATATTATCACAATTTGACACACACACACACACATATATATATATATATATATAATTTTACCACAATTTGACAATATATATATATTGTTGAGATGGGATAATGTTTAGCCCAAAAGTTGTTTTTTCAGTGGTTTCACTGATAAAGTGTGTTTTGCTAAGCATGTTTATTATAGCAAAGTGCTTGATATTGGGGTGAAGATAGAGTATTGATAAGTATAAAATTCTATAAAGTGTGAACTAGGCACTATGCTACGTTTATTGTTTGCCCTGTATTGCATATTTGGGAAGCAACCTTTGTTTTATACATGTTTCATTGAATGTGACAGACAAGGAGAATCTTAAGTTTTTATAATGTTCATTGAATGTGATCTGATTTCTTTGTTCAGAAGGTGTGTCAGGTCATTGGTTGATTTTAACACAATATGATAACATTGCATTACTATGTAGAAGGGTTTTATGAGGAGATCAAGAAGTTTAAAAGTAGCTTGACGAGCATAACAACTGAAGAAGGAACAGGACGCCTATTAACCGTTGCCACTGACGGTAATGGCAAATCATTGAGTTGTCATTGATGAAGTAACAGGTTCATTGCATATTCAGATCACTGCAATTTGTTCTTCCTTGATGCATACTGTTAGTGGAGTGACCATGTATACACTGTAACAGTAGAAAGAAAGCTGATAGGATCAAGCTCAAGCTTCAATCACATCATAACAACAATACCAACTACAAGCACAGATTCAGACCACTGCTCTTTGTTCTTTCTTGATGCACACTGTTAATGGAGTGACCATGTATACACTGTAACAGTAGAAAGAAAACTGATAGGATCAAGCTCAAGCTTCAATCACATCATAACAACAATACCAACTACAAGCACAGATTCAGACCACTGCTCTTTGTTCTTTCTTGATGCACACTGTTAATGGAGTGACCATGTATACACTGTAACAGTAGAAAGAAAACTGATAGGATCAAGCTCAAGCTTCGATCACATCATTACAACAATACCGACTACAAGCACAGATTCAGACCACTGTTCTTTCTTAATGCACACTGTTAATGGAGTGACCATGTATACACTGTAACAGTAGGAAAAAACTTGTAGGATCAAGCTCATGCTTTGATCACATTATTACAACAATACCAACTACAAGCATGCATAAGTAGCAGGCAGTGTCATAAACCTAAAAATAATTTATGGCAAAAGTGTGGATAATTTTTTTTACTTACCCTTGTGTGAGTGTCAGTGCGAATATATATATATATATATATATATATATATATATATATATAGTGATGTAAATTAATAAATGTTAGGGCGCCACTCCTATTTGACTACAAATGGACTGTTCCCATTGCTATATATAGCAATGGTGGATTCTCTACAAGGGAGTCGTAGAGAGTCACTTGAGAGTCTCTAATGAGTTACTGAAGAGTCAGTGTGAGTCAGTGAAGAGTTAGTCACACTTCCGGTGGCGTACCGGAAGTAATCACGTATACACACGTCTTACGACAGATTGGACTCTTGTATCTTTCTATTGTAAATATTACTAATCACTTCTGTACATACTAACCGTCTTTCTGCGGAATACAACTTATATTCTGATTCTGTTGTTGAGTTATTCATTTATACTTGGCGACATAACAATAAATATACATATGAGGAGGATGTACATATGAGTCTAATGATTATTACAAAATTATAGCAGTTTGGAAAACTCACTATGATCGTTCTGATAAGAAAAGAATTCCTGAATTTGTTGGTGAGATCCTGGCCATGATTAACAACGATCCTTGTAGTCAGTCACGTCTATAGCCAGGGACACTGGAGTGTCTGAGTTACTTATCAAACAACTAGTGAATATGCATCAAGCCACGTAAGCAGGATAACCCAGTTGTTGCCGTTAGACAATTTCTGCACCCACATCATCCCTTACATCTAGCCACCTAACTCTCCAGACTGCAATTCCATTGATTATTATATTTGGAGTGCAGGTTAATTAAGAGACCAACAAAACTCCTTGTAATACCAAAGATGAATTGAAGGCATTGATTATGACAGCATTCATCAACTTAAAGAAAGAGACCATCCAAAAGTGTCACAGGAGATTCCAAAGTCATCTGGAAGACATGGTTGAAGCCAATGATGATTTTATTGAATAAATTTACTCTTTAGTATTTCAAGATATTTTTGTGTGACTTTGGTAAATAGAAGTTTCAAAACGAGATGTCAGTGTTATTTTCATTTTTGCATAATTTAAACGACAATTTCACCATGTTGACTAAAGTTATTAATATATATGTGTATATGTGTCTGTTTCTAAAGACTATTTTATCACTTTTAACGTTATTTTTAGTAGATACCTGCAGACAATTCAAAAAAATAGGCTGTTTTTAATAAGATATCTTGAATAATCAGTTGAGTAGATGAAATTAATGGTCCATCTTCTCAAATATGAGTATCCACTAAAAAAATGTTTAAAGTGATAACTTTATTACCATTGTAATTTTCTAAACATAGCTTATATGTGGCACAAAGCCAAAAGTATAGGGCGCTCAGTGGGGTTCAAACTCACAACTCAGTTGTAATTTTTCTGGCAATACAAGTTAGCTAACCATTGCACCATATCATGGTATAAGAACTACAGAAAAAATGCCAATTTTAGCACTAAACACTATTACAATCTAAATCTAAACTTATTTATAAATGGAACTTTGTCTCTGTGTGTATCTGTGTGTGTGTGTCTGTTACCTATAGACTCCAAAACGGCTGAACCAATTTTCTTGAAAATTTACACAGTTGTACTATAAGTGTCTGCGAGTGTTCTTAGCTAGGTTTTGTGTCAAGGTACCCCTGATAAATATCAAAAGTCGATAATTGAAAAAATCGGGTTATAGAAGGAGTGGTCCAATTTTAATCAAATTTGATACACTCATAGACAAAGACATAAGAGAAGATATTCAGAAGTTGCAAGGTTTCAGTTCTTACAATAGTGCAGAAAATCGATTATATATATATATATATATATATATATATATATATATATATATATAAAAAGCAAGATGTTTGTGTGTGTGTGTGTCTGTTTATCTGTCTGTATGTCCTTTATACAAATCCACAATTTTTATCTGATTCTCACCAAACTTCACACAAATATTCTTTAAGCTGAGTCTGAGCTCCAGGACCATTGATTAGTTTTAAAGCTTTCATTACACCCAAGCAATGCCGGGATATCCTGCTAGTTTTAGAGCATAAATTAGGTTTTAGAGTTGAAGCTCAGATTTGTTTGTTTTTTTAATGTAGATGTGTTTTATTTTATATATATATATATATATATATATAATGTTCTGCTAAGTATCAAGCACTTTTAAAAAAGTAAATCATTATAAACAGTGGGCTGTTAACCCACTAGTTTGTAATACTTTGAAGATATATATATTTCATGGCTATCCACTAAAACTGATGAGGTGTGTGAGATAGCACCAAAACATGACAGCTCTTGCATAGCAAAAAAAATGTTTTTATTATAAACTCTAATAACATGAATATTTAGTCAGTTAAGTGCCATATGTAATACAGGCTTCGGCGATCAGGTCTCTTTTGAGACATGACTGACTGGGTAGAAGATTATCCCTCAGTACATTGCCATTGCTTTCTGCGGTAGACTGGTTGCCGACCAAGGCTATGAAACCCAATCTGTCCTGTTATTTAATTCATAAGTGGAAGGAATAGACGGATTAATACCTATTCCAAGGCTATTTGCGCGTAAGTGAATGCAATGAATTCACCTGGAATTTTAACTCGGCTCCCTGATTTCTTGTTCCGAGCCAATATTTAATGCACTACAATGCACATTCAACATGAATATTACTACTACTACTACTATATATATATATATATATATATATATATATATATATTCCATTTTTAAATAAGTTATTTCGCTACCCAAGTTTCTACCATGAGTGGTGTTTTCAGTCGATTTTTAATAACAATAAACAATCAATATATATATATATTTTCAGTGTATCAAGGCCGCAGATAATTTTCTAAGCATATACTGTTAAATATATGAGAAAATGAATGCCTATTATGTTTAATAATGAGCCATTCTAAACATCATATTTTGGCTTTAATTTTAAGTGAAAATAAAGACAAAAATTCTCCAACATTTGGATAAATTTTTATTAAATTGGTTGTAATGTTGGAGAATTTTTGTCTTTATTTTCACCTGAAATTTAAGCCAAAATACGACGTTTAGAACGGCTCATGATTAAACATAATAGACATTCATTGTCTCTTATATTCAACAGTGTGTTATATATATATATATACATTTGATTATAAAACAATCAAAGTTCTTTGTTGATTATTTTTTAATTAGTTTTTTTAAATATTTAATAATATTTTTGACTTCTCGTTGGTATTGGTAATTAAAACACCTTTGCCTAGCATTAGTCATTTTCAGGCACATTTGATTTTTAATTTGTCATAAGTTTAATTCTTTTTTAAATACTGCATTTCACATATTGTTTTTTTATTTTTCACACATTCATGTGGGTGTTTTTTTCTTTTACTGTTTTTTAAATAAAATATATTTATTATGTTGGATCTGAGGTTTGAAGCAGTTTTTTTTTGTCATTGGCTGATTGCTTTTTCTTCTCTCTAGGGCCTTGTTTAATTGCTGTCATTTTTTGCTGTTTATGTGTTATGTTTTGTTTATAATTTGTCTGATTTTGTGTTTTGTTTTTGAGTTCTATTGGTTGATGATATCTGTTTTAATGGAGCTGTTGTTATATAAGTGGCATGTTAGATGATAGGATAATGTTGTAGTAGTGAGACCAATGTAGCTCTTATAGCTATTTGGTGTGATTTTAGAGGCATTCACTAATTGAGTGTTTTAATTCATAGACAACTTTGTTTTCTTGAAGTTTGGATTTTGTTTTTTGCTTATGTCACTGATGATTATCATATGGCAAAACCCAGATTGTTTCATTTTAATCTTGTGACCCCCTCTGTAGAGTATAAGGTCACATATGAGCTGTTGCTGTTATTGTTTCTCTAGCAAGTAGATTTTTATGCAGTAAAGTTTCCTGCCCATTCTCAACCAGTTCTGAATTCAAGGTTTTCCTTTTCCTATATTGGTTGCCAGTTATGGTTAAAGAGCCTTGTTTACCCTGCTAATAATCCCTAAATGGATGAATTCATAACTTTCAAAATGTGCGTCAAACGAAAACAAGCATAATGGCATTGGTTAAAATTTGAACAGGTCAGTCCTGATTTCTCCACTGATAATTGCAATTCAGCATATACATTTGAATTCAGTTTCATATCTTTAAATAATTTGTCATTTAAAAAATATTTTCATTGTATGTGTAATTGTTTTTTCTCGCTCAAATTGACATCAAAAGAATGAAAAATCTAAAACAAAAAAAAAATGATGCATTTTGTGCATATTATTTTTTAAGGTGAAAGATGGATTTTAATTCTGGCTGATTCTTCAATGGCACAGATATAATGACTTCAAAGACGACAAGAAAATTGTGAAATATCACTTTTACAATATGGAAGAAACATTCAAGCATGACATTGAAAAGCTCGTGTTTTATTTGAATTCTAATGCAAACTATGCCTGCAAGTGATAAAATTCTCTACCATGTCAAAGTAGATATGAAATGTTTGAAAATGATAGATATGTACAGTTTTAGGATAGATAATATTTGAAATCTCGTAACAGAAAATAAATTTCTTTTAATTAAAATTTTAAATTTTTTTTTAATTTAATATTATTTTTTTTTAATTAAATGTTTCAGAAAGGCTGCAGAGAAAACAATACAATTGAACCATTATTTTTCTACCTACAAAATTATTCGATGATAGAATGCATAAACAGGAAATAACATTTATATATAAAGACCAATCATAATTGTTTTTTGACTGTTGAACATTTTTAAGAATGAAGTGTATTTTGCCAGTGATTCCTTTCCCAATGACAAGCAAGTAGGTTGAACATCATTCTTGCTACTGTTTCATTTTCATCAAATAAGATTAATGGTAGTTGCACTCTGCAAATGAATACTCAAGGTCATGTTAATATAATACAATAAAACATAATATTAATATAAAAATACAATATAATCTTATTATAATATATCACAATAGAATTTAAGTATAAGTATAATACAAATAGTATTAATATAATACAATGCTGGGTGTTCCTAAAGTCTTGACACAGAGGCAAAAATTAAGAAATTAAATTTTCAGCATATTGAATTTGAATATTAACAACATCAGTATAATTTCCATTAAAGGTTGATGCAAATTCAAGTGAATTTAATACAATAACTGCCTTGCCGTCAATTTTAGCATATTCGTTCGTTCTATGTTCAATCAAGCGTGTTGCATCTGTGACTTTCATCTAGTATACCTTCTTGTTTTGCAGACAATAGAAAAAGAAGTCAGTTCTGTTTTTCTTTCGAAAAAGCCATGTTCAGTCTGTAGAGGTAAAAAAAATATGGTCAGTGAGATTTCCTATTTGCCCGGAATTTACGGACACCTTGTATAATACAATATAAAATTTTTATGTATACTGAAAATATTCGTTGTAAATAAACACTATTTTTGATTTTGTTTTTTAATCATTTTACCTGAATCAAGGTAACAGTATGTCAGATGTTACTGGGGGTAGAAGAGAATCAGAAGACTTTTAGTGAGGGAGAAAAGAACAATAAAATTTCAAGTTTTCAGGAAGATAACTCCATCTTTTTGGTCTTTCTGCTGAGGCCAGTTGTTGAACTCATGACTTTTTGTGTTATGTCAGTTCTGAAGAAGGCCAGGACATGTAATGGCTGAAACGTTGTGACTGTCACAATAAAGATGAGGACAACAGTCTGAACAATATAAACAATTACAAAACCTTATCTCAGACACACACACACACACTTTTGTTTTTCCATTTTTAAACAAGTTATTTTGCTATTATTAGTTTATTATTAAATTATTAGTTGCACTAATAATGTAGATAGTTTCATAAAAAAAACAAAAAAAAACACCAGAAACTTAAATAGCATCATACAAAACAAAACCACCAACAAAGAATGCAACTGCAGGGACAAAAATAAATGTCCACTTCAAGGTCTCTGCAACACAAAAGAAATAATTTATAAGGCAGAGGTACATGATCCAGATGGCCAAAACAAAATATATTTGGGCTCAACCAAAGATACCTTTAAGAACAGGTGGTTCAATCACAGATCTACATTTAAAATAGAAAAATGAAAAAACAATACAAAATTGGCTAACCACGTCTGAAAATTGAAATCAAAATATGAAAAAGACCCAGACATAACGTGGAGCATTGTAAAAACAACCAAGCCTTACAATGGTGGACAAATATGTAGACTGTGCCAAGAAGAAAAATTAGAAATTATGACTTACCCGAATAAAGACGAATTGTTAAATGAAAGAACAGAAATTATGACAAAATGCATCCACACTAAGAAATACAAATTAGGTTCATACAAACATGGATGAAAACGTCATAATTCGTTTGAATTTAAACAATGCACATTCATAAATTCTCTTCCACGTGAACGTTCAGATAAAACACCGTTACAAGAGCGTTCTTAAAAAGAAAAATGGGAAAAGGTAAAATCAGTTATTAAAAATTGCCTGTAGACACCACTTATGGTAGAAACCTGGGTTTAAAAAAAAGCAAAATAACTTGTTTAAGAATGAAAAATATTCAAAGTCCTACAATATAATTTTATTGAACACTTTTTAATACAAATGTGTACTGTTCTAACCCTATTAGGACCAAAAACTAATTATTAAGCAATCAATATATATATATATATATATATATATATATATATTTTTCTGAGATTGGGTATTGTAACTATTTACATGTGTGTGTGTATTTGAACAGCAATTTTTCTTTTATACAGTTTCATTGAAAATGACTGATGAGGTATTATTATTACGTTTTTATTCAATTTTTATGTGTTCCTATGATTTACTTTTCAGAACTCAAATTATGCAGGAATTGTCCAAATGATTTATTTTTCTGAAAGCTTTCGGCTATACTTTTAGTTATTATCAATGGTTAATTTTATTTTATATGTAACTGAATATGTGTAGAGTTTATGTATGTTCTGAACATGGTAAGCACATTATTGCTGTGTTCGTAATGATAATAGCCTTGCCTGTTATTTTCAATGAAACTTATATATATATATATATATATATATATATAAAGGAAAACTCAAAACATCATATAAAGTGGTTGTAAACTTTCATTTATTTCAAGGGCTAAATTGTTGATCAACCTACAATTGCAAGATTGAAAAATAACTACTGTCTGATGGAATGCAAATGTAATCTATCAAGCTAATATCTCCCCCATAAATAAGAATTGTTACGTTTACATTGGAATTTTAGCTGGAGAGTTTAAACAATGTTACTGCTTTCATAAACAGTTCCTTTCTAACCTCATTCTAAAATTCCAGACTTTTTTTTCCTGAAGATTTTTGGAAATGAAAGAAGAGGGACTCACCTCAATAGTTAGTTGAAGTCTAATAGGTTTATCCCACACCCCCAAAAACCTTTACAATGGATGCAATCTATGTTTAATTGAAAAAATTTTAAATAACAAAATATCCTAAGCAAAATTTGCTTTTAAACTTAAGAACAGAATTCTTAAGCAAATGTTGTTATAAATCCAAATTTCTAAATTTTAAATTTAGATATATATACCCCCTAAATATTAACCCCAATTTTAAACTTAATGGAAGTTTAAAATTGGGATTAATATTTAGTGAGTATATATCTATATATATGTTTCTTTTTCTTTCTTAATATTTAGTGGGTATATATATATATATATATATTTCGTTTTCTTTCTTCTTATTAACAGGATAATCAATTATAATAGAATAATGTAGTTAACCTCTTTTAACCTTTACTTTTTCTAGTCTAATCATTCAATATTATTTGGGACCAAAATTTTAAATTTAATCTGAAATTAATTTCCCTTTTATTCTCCTCACTACAGAATAATGAAAATAACATTCCTGTTCTTTATATCCCCATTTCATTCTAGTTCTAAAATTTTTCATTCTGATTCTAATTTTTTTAAAAATGAAAATTAACCAATTCAGTTTAGTAATAATGCTGTCATGGTTTTGAATTTAATTTATTTTCTAATAATATTAATTATTCCAAGTTACTTAGGTTAAGGGTTATTCCCGCAATATTAATTGAGATTATATATAAAAATTCAGAAATCTACTTTTATTGAATAGCCATTTCAGTGAGAAAATTCTTGCTTCTTCAGCAGTAATAAAAATCAAAAATTTATTAATTCAAATATGGTACAAAAATTCACATACCAGATGAAGCCCAAAAAACATGTCCATCCACAGGAAGTTTTAAAAAAAATGGGGTGTTAAGAAAAAAAAACTTATTTGAAATTTGTCATCCAGAGACAGGGATTCATGACTCAAAATTAGAAGCTGACTTTTAGATTACATCTGTATTAAATAATCAAAAAGGTGTTGTGGAAGGAAATGAAAAAGAAAGAACAAATGGGATGTCCAGGGGGAAGATTAATGAAGAAATAAAACATAAAAATATTCAGTAGCCAATGTGACAAGGCTTCAGAGAAAGGAAGGGAAAAGTATATATTGCAAAGGAAACAGGAGGAAAGAATATGGACAATATGTTGGATATCTCTGTTAAAAATATAAAAAAAATTTGGTTTAAAATAATAATAATAATAATAATATAGCTTGACTATTGTAGATGGTTTAAAATCTACTAATAGAATTAAAATGAAAATGGAATAAATTTATAACAGGTCTAAAATGAGAAATGGTACATCATATAAATATAAGTATAGATACACACACACTCACACATATATATATATATATATATATATATATATACTTGCACATAATTAATAACATACACACATAACCCCATATATATATATACATATATACACATTTACATACAATTCAACATATACAAATATATACATACCTACACATAAATTTACATATATACTTATATCCATATATAAGATTACATACATATTTATTTAGAAACAAGAAATATACATAGATCAGTGCACCAAAATAAATAAATATATATATATATATATATATATATATATATATATATATATATATATATATATATATATATATATATATATATAATTAAATTTTTTAAAATGTGCACCAAAATAAATAAATATATATATATATATATATATATATATATATATATATATATAATTAAAATTTTTTCTTTAAAATTAATTTACATTATGACATGGAAAATTTCTGTTTTGAGATTTAAAGCTTTTATTTCGTCATCAGTTAATATTCAATAACTTCAGTGAAAATGATTTACATTTGAATGCAGAATATTTTTATATATTATATAATATTTCCTTTCATTTTATCCCATTTTGAATATATCTATTTATATCATTTCAAATTTAATTTCTTATATTTAATCTAAATTTCAATTTTCCTTTTGTTTCTCTTTAGCAGTATACTTATATTACAGATGAACTTTTCATTTTTTGAGAGGGGTGTTTCCCCCCCCCCCACTTTCCCCTACTTTTTTTAATTACCGAGGAAAATTTTTAATCTCAATTATTTTGATCTTAACATTATTTATGCCCCTTTTTTGGATTGAAATGAAAAAATATTTAGAAAAATTTTAAAAAGCCAGAAAAAATTCAACACTTCTTTTTTAAATACATTTTTCTTTTTTTGTTAATTTTCCCCACCCCTATTTGCTGGCGTTTCCTCCTGTCTGCCAATCTGACATACTTTTTCCTTCTTCTTTCTCCCTCTTCCTTTTTATTTCGCCACCCCTACTTTCATTGTGTGCTTACACACAACACGTTCAAAGAAATCATTGTAATTTATCAGAATAATTATCATCACTGATGATCCAGGGTTTCATCCGTTGAAATTGCAGCCCATATGATCCAGGGTTTCATCCGTTGAAATTGCAGCCCACATGATCCAGGGTTTCATCCGTTGAAATTGCAGCCCATATGATCCAGGGTTTCATCCGTTGAAATTGCAGCCCATATGATCCAGGGTTTCATCCGTTGAAATTGCAGCCCATATGATCTTGGGAGTTTCAAATTTGTTTTATATCTAAAATATATATTGACTCAGTAAATAAATAATTTTGATTGCATTCAGCCCTCAAGCTGGATATGTTTTAATATTTAATTTTTAATAATTGATATTAATACAATTTTCTTTAGGATTTTACCATCAAGCCACTTTCTTTGGGATATATATATATATTCAAGTTTTTGATTTTTGTAAAAATAAAATATTCTTATAATTTCAGATACATGCATAAAAAAAATACCACACATTCAGTTAAAGATAAAAAAATGAATATCATCATTTATAATGACTAAAAAGAAAAGCCAAAAGTGATTGAATATGCAGAACTTTTGGACAGTTTTTGCACAGTTTGTGTCAAAAAAGGAAGCACTTGTATAAGCATCAGCAAAATTAAATAAAAAGCTTAATTGCACTGTCATGTCTGTCATATTTAATAAAGCACACACACACACCCATATATATATAGATATATATACTCATCCACAGACAGATCTGTTCTGCTATATCACAGCTCATCAGTATGGTTAGACATCCGATTGCTTTTACCCAGGATTGAAACCCGACCAAATTGGCGTCAGTCGGTGATTCTACCTCTGATCTATGGGAATTCAGTAGAAGGAGGCAAACTTTTAGTGTGTGATATACCATGTACACATATGCCAGTAGTTAGAGTGTTCTAATTCATTACTGAATGGATGATGGGTAGATGCTAAAGTAGCTAGTGTTTTTTTGCTGTATCACAGCTCATCAGTACAGTTAGACATCCAATTGGTTTATATATATATATATATATATATATATATATATATTTTTTTTTTTTTTTTTTTTTTTTTTTTAATCGTATCACCCCGAGCAAGGCGGTAATGCCACTGATGGGGCTACGTAGGGGGCTACGTAATAGTGAAAAGATTAGAAAAGAGAAAACCGGAAACCACATCCTAAACAGGGAACAAGGGATGAGCCTATACACACAAATACACAAAGCCTGGTATATTGTGATTATTTTATGAAAATCTGATTCATTTATTTTTTTTAGAGTAGACACTTACATTTATAAAACAATTAAAGTTCTTGTAAAATGATTTTGATTTCTTTATTTATATAAATAAATCTTTTTAATCAAAAGATGTTAATGTGTCTATTTGTATAGATATGTTTGCTTATATACAATAATATATTTCAGTAAAGTCAGTTATCAAAAATAGAACTCTCATGAAAGTTTAATACATTTATTAAATATATAATCCTAACTAAATGCACAAATGCTATCTGCATATATATATATATATATATATATGAAATGATTTGTTTGAACATTATTTTTTTTTTTATCGATACTCGTATTTAAGTAGATATTCTGTTTATAATCAAGCAGTATTATATATTTATTTCTACCGGCCTGATTATTTACAATAAATTTTTATTATGAAAATGTGTATCATTTGGCAAGATTCGAACCTGCGACCCCTATCAACGTAGATGAAGCCACCATGTAATCTGGCCTGTCTTAGACCTCTCGACCACAAATGACGGTCAGTCTAAACAAAGTCAAATTAAGCCTATAACACAATTTTTGAATTCCTCATAATAATCATCTCTTCTCTGAATAATAACCGTCTAAGATGTATGGTCATCAGCAAAAAAAAAAAAAATTTAATATGCCAACTACAAGTCGAAGAAACTAAAATAAAACAAATAAAGAAATTCAAATACCTCGGATGTGTTCTGACAGAAGATGGAAAGTGCGACATGGAGATCCAAAGATGCATTAGCATGGCCAAAGACACTTTTCACAAGTTTGTGGTACAGTGGATATCGGCTCGGAACAAGAAACTGGGGTGCCAATTTCGAATTCCAGTTGAATCCATTGTATTCACTTATGCGCAAATACCCTTGGGAAAGGCATTAATCCGTCTCTTCCTTCCAGTTATGGATTAAATAGCAGGACAGGTTGGGTTCTCTAGCCTTGGTCGGCAACCAGTCTACTGCAGAAAGCAATGGCAACCTACTGCGGGATAATCTTCTGCCCAGTCAGTCATGTCTCTTTCGAGACATGATCGTCCAAGCGTGTATCAGGTATGGCACTTAACTGACTGAATCAGAGCACTGAGAGACAGGAAAATTTCATTGGAAACAAAGAAGAGAGTGCTAGATGGCTATGTGATATCTGTTCTTCTGTTTGGAAGTAAATGTTGGACTATCTCATCAAGGATGAAAGAGAGGCTTAATTCTCACAGGTCAGATAGAAGGAAGGAGAGACATAGGAAAGCAGCATGAGATCTACTTGATAGGCCTGAGCAAATGGATGGTGAAGCAGGGTTTGGAAGAGATACCAAGAGAAAAAATATGTTGATAGGGACAAGAGACGGAACCAAGTGGAAGTCCATGACTGCCTACGTCCTGCAGGGATACGGAACATGAAGAAAATATCTGACTCCCTCACCCATCAGAAAAATCTTTTCCTTCTTCCCTTTCTCTCCACTATTCTTTCTGTTTGGATGAATCTAACCCATTCATTTTTGTAAAAACTTTTGGTCTGAGAAGTTGAATGTTTTTTTTTTTTTAATATTTATGAAATAAATTATCACCAATGGATTTGTAAATTCATCCAATTTAGCTTCATTATAATACTCTGTTGAATTCTGACATCAAGTTTTCATTGGATTATGATCCATTGTGGAATAAACTTTACAAATTACCAAGGATACTACTTAATTATAT
Source organism: Ascarosepion bandense (assembly GCA_037127315.1). Classification (NCBI taxonomy): domain Eukaryota; kingdom Metazoa; phylum Mollusca; class Cephalopoda; order Sepiida; family Sepiidae; genus Ascarosepion; species Ascarosepion bandense. The sequence goes on along the minus strand of JBBBDQ010001275.1, from coordinate 366,979 downwards.
ATATATATATAGTGTTTAATTGTAATAATTAATTCCAAGGTTGTTATTTTTGAATGGTTTTCCTGATAAAATTATATTTTTGGCAGATAGGTATTTTATTGTTACATGCTCATTATTAGTGTGTAGATAGAGCATTGATAAGTACAAATAGTTTGTCTCTTTCACAAAGCAAACACTCTGTACTTATATATATATATATATATATATATATATATATATATATATATATATATATTTGTTTTATTAAAATACTTTAATCCAAAGGGAAAAGTAGGAAGGTAAATTCCAAAAAAACCTGATCCTAATTAATATTAAATTTTAATATTAAAAAATGATACAGGAGGAGAGCTCAATTTAATTAAAATTACAGAGCTAATATAAAATAAAATAAATTTTCAATAATCAAAATTGTTGAATGAACATTTCAACATGAAATCCCTAAGAGAGATTTCATGTCTCCTCAGCAACAGTCTATTGAAAATATATTTTATATATATATATATATATATATATATATATATATATATATATATATATAGTGTTGAGTTAGGATAATTTCTGTTATGAGATTGCTGTTCTTTCAGTAGTTTTACTGATAAAAGATATTTGGCTAGCAGGTTTTTATCATAAAGTGCTCAATATCAAGGTACAGATAGAGCTTTAATACCAAGAAAACCAGCCCTGGTGAGTGAGGACATCATAAGAGTGTCCTCATGAAAGTTTGAAGTCGGCATGAACCTGTCCAGTTAAAGTATCAACTTCTTAGCACTAAAACTATTGCCAAACTGATATAAGGATGTATTTTTTCTTAAATTTTCTCTTTTAAGGGAGCTACCTTTTATTTTTATTTGGGTTTTTATTTTGAAGTCTTTGTGAATTTAATTTGTGTAAAATCTTTTATACAATAAAGATGGAAGCTGATGATGGTTTGCCTGAAATAGGCCTATACTTCCGGATTTACCATGAAATCACATATCTGCTTTAATTTTTCTTTTATATATATATATATATATATATATATATATATATTTTATAGCTTACCAAAGACACACACATTCACACATATATATATATATATATATATATATATATATATATATACATACTTGAATGTGTGTGTCTTTGGTAAGCTATAAAATTTGGTTATGTTTGGGTGGTAGGTTATCAATTTCAGCCTTGGTCCTGTGCATGACGGTAAACTGCATCTGGCAGCAAGGCCTATGATTGGGAGGTTGTGAGGAGCATGGTACCACCTCTTAATTGCTGTTGTTCCCAGGTCTACCCTGACCCAGAGAGGTAGCACCTGTTAGGGTCCCAGCTATGGACAAATAGTTAACCCTCAACTGGGGGCAAAAACACTATGAAAGTATAAGAATACACTTTTATAGAAATATTTACATAAAAATAGACTTTTAAAGAAAAATATTTATTTTTGAAGGAAAAATGTTACCAACAATAGATTTTTGAAGAAAAGATTATCATCATAAAACATTTTTGATGGATAAAATTATTCAGCAAAACATTTTTGAATACAAAACTAGAAGATATTTTCAGTTTTCTAAAATAAGAAAAAGAATTAAAACAAAAAATTTTCATTAAAATCTAGCTAAATCAACCTTCTCACTCTAACTGGACATTAAAAAAAACAAACCTTAAAACCCCACTTTTTTGGCATTAAAAAACCCACAGAGGTTGATATGCCGTGAAACAGAACTCAAACCAATAAAAAATCTCAGTTGTGATTTCTTTTTGCTGGCAACTAACTTTTTAATGGATTTATTGAATTTTGTATCTCAATGGCAATATTATGTTCTTAAGTTTTCTTGTAAGTATCTGGATGTCAGAGTTTCAATTCCAGTTGTGTTCATTGTATTCACTTCTGAGAAAATATTATTAAGAAAAGTATGAACCTGCTTCTTCTCTTCCCAGCTATGGACTTGTATCAGTAAGTCATTATCATTTCCAAAAAAGTCTTTCAGTCTAAAAATATTTTCTGGCTTTAAATAACCTACAAATGTTGATAAGCCATAAAAAATCACACCAATTAAAATCTCATTTGGTGTCTTTCAGTTTGTCTTTTTAACTTTCTTTTTCACCATCTTTTTTCTGCCTGTGTAGAAAATACATTTAGATGTTTAAAAAAAATATATATTCATTTATTTATTGACATTTATTGTTTAGGAAACATATACAAACATTATTCTAGGTATAAATTTGATTGGGTCATCTAAATTTGTTTGTTTCTTGCAATGTTATTTGAATTAATACACAAAGTATTTTTATGGATTTTTGTAACTCTTCTTTTCCTTTTGATAATCGTTTTAAATTATTGACTGATTCGTTAAAGTTGTTGATGGATTATAAGATTAAAATAAATGGAAAAAAAACAAATGAATTCATCTGAAAACCCAATATTTACTTTATAAGGAAAACCTGAGCTCAGTCAATATCTATCCAAAAGACAAATGAACTTTCAAAAAATCCTAATATGCTTTCTCTGTTTATAAATATTCTCACAGTGCAATTGATTATTCAATATTAATTATAGGAAAAATATAAAAGACGAAAACAATTAATTTCTCTGGAATTAAATAATTATTTGGAAAACTTTGAAAAACTAATCGAAATTCTGAGTATTAACTATATAAACAAACAAAACGATAATAAATTTTGGTTTGATTTTATTACCAGGAACATGAATGTAACCAAAAAATATGCCCCAGAAACAGAATATATTGATTTATGGGTTGTGTTTTTTCAAGACCTGGACTATTATGTCTTGTGTTCTGTGTCATCTCTGGATCCCCATGCTACTATATAAAATGGTATCAATGAAAAGGCTCATTTCTTTTTGGTATTCAATTTATTAAGAGTAGTAGCTTGGATCCTAAGAGGCAGTAGGATGACTGACATCTCAGGAATGCTTGCCACATGTTATGCTCAGCGTCCCTCCATAGGTGGTCTTAGCTGGTTGCAAATCTGGATCTGGGAGGCATATCAACACTTCAGAATCTGTTGAATTCAATCCATTCTGGACTTATATTTAAAACCTAGTCAAAGACAATCCATCATTGTTAGAATGCCCTGCCAACTCCAGCCAATCACTAACCATTCTGGCTTTGGCTTTTGCATTCTGTAACACATGGCTCTCCACAGCTTCCTGTCCTTTGTAGCATTAAGATATATTTGACTCTTTATTATATTTGCTTGTCCTTACTCTGCTTTCACACAATTATTTACACTATTTACATTGTTTGGATTGTTGTCCTGATCCTGGTTGCCATATTCACCTTCAATATCTGTCTATATTTCTGAGATGAGGTATTGTAATTATTTACACTATTTACATTGTTCGGACTGTTGTCCTCATCTTTGTCGCCATATTCACCTTCAATATCTGTCTATATTTCTGAGATGAGGTATTGTAATTATTTACACTATTTACATTGTTTGGACTGTTGTCCTTATCTTTGTTGCCATATTCACCTTCAATATCTGTCTATATTTCTGAGATGAGGTATTGTAATTATTTACACTATTTACATTGTTTGGACTGTTGTCCTCATCTTTGTTGCCATATTCATCTTCAACATCTGTCTATATTTCTGAGATGAGGTATTGTAATTATTTACACTATTTACATTGTTCGGACTGTTGTCCTCATCTTTGTCGCCATATTCACCTTCAATATCTGTCTATATTTCTGAGATGAGGTATTGTAATTATTTACACTATTTACATTGTTTGGACTGTTGTCCTCATCTTTGTCGCCATATTCACCTTCAATATCTGTCTATATTTCTGAGATGAGGTATTGTAATTATTTACACTATTTACATTGTTTGGACTGTTGTCCTCATCTTTATTGCCATATTCACCTTCAATATCTGTCTATATTTCTGAGATGAGGTATTGTAATTATTTACATTATTTACATTGTTTGGACTGTTGTCCTCATCTTTATTGCCATAATCATGATGTTTTAGCTGTTGTACACTCTGACAGGATGTGCGTTGTGGTGCAGTGGATATCAACTCGGAATAAAAAATTGGGGAGCTGAGTTCAAATTCCAGTTGAATTCCTTGCATTCACCTGTGTGCATATACCCTTGGGAAAGGTATTAATTCATATCTTTCCTTCAGTTATGGGTTAAATAACAGGACAGTCTACCGCAGAAAGCAATGGTAACCTACCATGGTTAATATCTTCTGCTCAGTCATGTCTCAAAAGAGACATGATCATCCAAGCGTGTATTACATATGGCACTTAACTGACTAACATTTTGATCTTTTTCAGGTGACTGGAACTTTGAACTGAACCTTTTATTTCAATCACTTGAGTAGATTGTTCTCTATCCATCAGTCATGCCACTTCCAGAGGTCTTAGTCATCTCCATTTAATGCAACTTTCTAAGTTTTTTGTTAACCACTGCTGTAGTGATTCATTGCTATGCTTGGCTGGCTCAGGAAATTAAAAAAAACTCTTAAGCTGGCTAAGCATAGAAATGAATACAATATGATAACTAGTAATATATCATGCTAAAAAACAATTGCAAACATCAAGGTTGTAATATGAGCTATGGTAAAAAAAACATTCATTGAGATATTAGGTTTATAACTCCCCAAAATTCAATCACTGATGTCATCAGGAACATGTAGCTGAGTGGATAAAAAGTGTTGGTTGAATTCTGTCATATGAATCAAAAGGTTCTGCATTTAATACCTGGCTACAGCAGAGGTGAAGGTAAAAACTTATTGAGTTGAGTTAAATAGAAATAAGTAAAACAAAAGTGGCATGACTAATGGAATAAGAACAATTGACCTCAGTGATCGAAATAAAAGTTTTCAGTTCAGAATTCCAATCACTCAACGAAGGTCAGAGCATACAATGGCCAAAATATTATGAATATTTCAACCAAGATGAGAAATAATGTAAACTATTAACATTTCAACTTTTATCCTTATTGCTAACTAGCAGTATAGCCCGGCGTTGCTCGGGTGTAATGAAAGCTTGAAAAGTAATCCATGGTCCTGGAGTTCAGACTTTTTGGACGTTGGCACGAAAGACTAAAATGCAATAGTTGTTTCCAGTTAAAGCGAAACCGTAGAATGAAAGAAAAATGAATGCATGTAAGTCAAATTTTGATTTCCTGCTATCGATATCAAATAAGATTTTTTTGTTGTCAACTGAATTTTGAAGGCTAAATAAGTCCTCTGAGTAAATGGTATCATGGCTGAGACTAAGAACTACAATTATACCTACTTAGAGCCAAACCCAAAGCAAAAACTGAAATAAAAGGGCTGAAAAAATACAGACATACAGACAAATAAACCAACACACAGACAAACATCTTGCCTTATATATATATATATATATATATATATTATTAATTTTCTGCACTATTGTAAGAACTGCAATAGTTGAAACTTCTGAATATTGTTTCTTATGTTTTTGTCTATGAGTGTACCAAATTTGATTAAAATCGAACCACTCCTTCTATAACCCGATTTTTTTCGATTATCAATTTTCAATATTTATCAGGGGGTACCTTGACACAAAACCTAGCTAAGAACACTTACAGACGCTTATAGTACAACTGTGTAAATTTTCAAGAAAATCAGTTCAGCCGTTTCAGAGTCTATAGGTAACAGACACACACACACGAAGTTCCATTTATAAATAAGTTTAAATAGATTTAGATTAGATGTCACATTCATGACATTCAAAACATTTCAGCAGTTGTATGCTCCAACCTTCTTCAGGTGATATTTGTTGGGATTTTGAATCGAACCTTTATTTAATCCAACTTTTTATATCTGGAATTTTTTTTTTTTACCACAGCTCATATTTCATTTCATTTTGTTCATAAAAATGTGAAAACTGGGATTGCAATTTTTCTTTGAAGATTGTTTTCACAGTTTCTTTTGATATATATAATAGTTTCTTTTCATTGAAATATTTGTTTTTTATTGAAGTTTACAAAAGTCTCTTACTATTTTTATTTTTTACCTTTTGTTGGTTTAAAGTGAGGTGCAGTGGATATTGGCTTGGAATGAGAAATCAGAGCGCCGAGTTCAAATTCCCGTTGAATTCATTGCATTCACTTACACGCAAATACCCTTGCGAAAGGTAATAATTCATCTCTTCTCCCTCCAGCAATGGGTTAAATAGAAGGCCAGATTGGGTTCTATAGCTTTGGTTGGCAACAGTCTACTGCAAAAAGGAATGGCAACCTACTGTGAGAAAATCTTCTGCTCAGTCAGTCATGTCTCTTTCTAGACATGATTGCCCAAGCATGTATTATTTTTTTTATAATCATTTCACTCCAAGGAAAACAGAAATGCCACTGGATCATGGGGGTTACAGTGAAAAAAAAAAAAAAAGGTACAGAGGATGTTGAAGAAAAGTTAAGAGATGGATAGGTGTCAGGTAGATAAAAGATGGCAATTGATGTTGCATTTAAACTTTTGGGGGTTGTAGCTATCAGGGAAGCAAGCTTGTCAGAGCTGAAGCAATGAAAATACTTGAAGAAAAGACAAAGGGGAAGCCACATCATGTCAGTGAGAAAGTGACTGAAGGTGGGCTACCATGTCAGGATCGATTATATTGCAGATCCATCTTTGGATGAAAGTTTCTGATTTATAGTGCATCCTGTTATATATTCTACACACTTCATAAAATATTTATTGATTAAAAATAATTGCATCATTTATTTTCAGTTTCATTTTAACTCGATTATTCAGACAAATACAGAAAATTATCAGCTGAGGATTTTTCTATTTTTGGCTTTCATGGATTCAACCTTCAAACTAACTAGATTTAGAAGAAAATAGTTTTTCGGAAAAAAACAACAAGATTCAGGTTTGAATCATTTCTAAGTAAAGGTTTCAGTTTGAAAAACCTGAAAAATCTTTAGCCAAAGCCATAAATCAGTTGTGGTGATTTAGAAAATGGTTTTTAAATGACCAAGAATTATTGATGTATGCATTGGAAGCATTTCAAATTGTTTGAAAGTAACTGACGAGAAAAGAGAAGCTTGATAAATAACTGACATTCGCAGTGAATGAGAAAGAAACCATCCGACATATGGAAATCCATATTAATCACTTTCAATTTTATGAAATTGTTCGGTTGTTATGAAAAACAGAACTTACATCATCATTAGAAATTATCTTCACATGAATGAAATGTGGATGACAAGTTGTTACATTAACCAAAACTGCCATTCTTCTGGCAAAATTATAATGAATTCAAGCAAATGTTCTTGAGTTCAAACCTAGAATAAAGCAGTGAATACAATATAGTACGTTTGATGGAAATGAAGAAATTTGGTCCATGTTAAAAATTTTGTACAGACATATAGGCCTGTGTAGATACAGATGTAAATATATTTGAAGTAATGCATTATTAATCATAAGAATTAGATACATTTACTAACAATTTGTGCACATGCAAAATACTTGCAATTACAATCCGATATATATAATCCAAATGAATAAGGAATGAAGAAAATAGGTGCAATGTCCAAAACATTAATTGAAAACAGTTCTTAATATAAAAATAGACCAATGAATATTTCTTATAAATTATACTTTAGAACATGTACAAACTACAAGCTACTACAAAATTGTACATTTTGTTTCAACATTGAAAGAACAATGTCTAATCAGGTAGTTATTAATAATGACATTTACTACCTGATGACACATTGTTCTTTCAATGTTGAAACAAAATGTACAATTTTGTAGTAGCTTGTAGTTTGTACATGTTCTAAAGTATATATATATATATATATATATATATATATATATATATTGTTAAATATAACAGACAGTGAATGCCAGAGAAGATGCAATGAAAAGATTAAGGAACTTTAGAGTTGGAAAGATGTTTCAACTTATCTTGAAAGATTTGAATTTCAATCAAGACACAAAGGTGTTACTCAGTATGAAGGAATATGACCAAAAAATCATTGAAGTGATCGACCAATAAAAAAGCAGGAATTAAGAAAACTGAACATGATTGACACTGAATTCGAAATTTTGAAGATCAAAGATGACTGGAAAACAAAAAGTTGGAAGAGAGTTCCACAAGCAAGAGAAGAGATGTAACCCTTGGCAAAGAATGGTCACATCTTGACATTTCAACTATAAATCGATGAGGCTTTGCTGCCTACCTTGTACTGCATTTAAATTCATAAAGTCGAGGTACCAAAGAGGAAATCTCATCAGAACAATTGTCATGCAAGTATTTATAATGAAGGCAAGGGGAGGGGAAGGTACATTATGGCAATGGAAAAGTGAAAGATCAGGACTAATAACATTGCAGATTCTTCTTTATATTTTATTAAGAATTCTTAATATAGGGAAGACAAAAAGAAAGTTTTTCTTTACTGGTATGTTTTGTTTTCTGATAGACTTTATCAAGGCTCACTTAAGGATTTTATTTTACAGCATGTGTTTATTAACAGAAATAAATATTAGTTTTTTTTTTCCAGAATTTTGAAATTTAAGAACGCTCATAAAAATATGTCTGTTTAACTGAAGGTCAAGGTCAACAAAAGAGATTGTGAGTGATTGTATTTAATGTCTAATAAATTAAAATATGTAAATATTGTTATGGAACTTTTTATTTCTTTGTTTCATTCATATATTTTTGACTATCGTAGTCATTGTCGATAATGGTAGTGAAATCTTGCTTACCATCTGGATAACACTTTTTTATTGACGATAATTGTGATCGTCAAAAGTTTTCGAATATAATAAGAAAAATAACAACATGAATTTTGGGCAGTTTATTCATAACTTCAATTTAGAAATTGGAAAGATACAATATAAGTTTGAATAGACATAACTTTTTAGTTGAGTTTCATAAAAACTTTTTTGGAGAGTTATGAACAGGAGGAAGGCATGTCTTCAAAGAAATGGTCGAAACACTTTTAATACTAAAGCAAACTGTTGCCCCGAAAGATATAAATGATTGCTTCATGTTGCCGTTTCCTGAAATCTTTACAAGTATTGCTGGATAATATAAATTCTTTCAGACCATTGATAGAATTCATTAAGGGAAGGAAGTTAACAATGAATTGGCCTTCATGCACGTCCTGCTAACTTGTCCCGTTCATGCCTCCAAGGCATCTATTATGTGACAAACTGACATTTACTGGACAATGACTAAATATTGATTCAAACCATCAATACGGTCAACACAAATAGATTGTTTGCTTGTGATAGCACAAGTGAAACTAGTAAGTGGCAAGTCAAACATTTCTATCAATAAATGATGATTTATACACAAGGGAGTGCTTCTAAAAACTCACTTACATACCTACCACGAATTTCCTCCAGCAGATGACAAGAACCAAGAGATGATTAAAGTTAGTCTGCCTTTAATCATTGGCATACTGGAAAAAAATTCAATCTGTAAATTCACAGCCTTGTAGACTGCAGTTTCCGATACTAATGTCAGAAAGAGTACAAAATCAAGAATACCAGCTCATATATAGACAATGTTAAACCCATAAAATGTTAAAAAATATGCTGTTTGAAGAAATCAGTGTATATGCTACATTTGAAAACTCCGATAACAAAAGAGAGCTATGTTAGACAGTTTTTTTCTTTCATTTACTTTTCTTCCATTAAGGACATTATTATGTCCATTATATAATAACACCATAGTTCATAGATGAAACAGAATAGTCAAAAGGAAAAGTAATGACAAACCTGCTTTGTTCTGAGAGATTATTGTACAACTCTTCTTCTTCTTCTTCTATGTGCCCTGTCCCTTCAGGACGTAGGCAATCATGGCTTTCCACGTTTCCCTATCCCTGGTGACTCTGATCACACCTATTGTACAACTCAGGCATACACAAATCTCTACATATTTACACATGTCTTACGCAGAGAAAAATGTATCATTTATCTATTTAGTCAGAAGAGTTTCAAGAGAACTAAAAGACAGGGTCTTATATATGATATGAAGATTCCTCTGTGTTTCCAGAGATGCCAGGTTATGATCCCAGATTCAAGCAGGCAATGAGGACATTTTCTATGAATAGGAAATGGTTAGTCTTGGGTTTTCTGAAGTTGGGGGTTGCAAGCCAGAGTTTCTTTCTCTATCTGGGAAAGATATATTCCCAAAGGAAAACTCACCATAGACATGTGAGCTGCCATGGAGGCAGATTTAGCCTCTGCCCAGGAGATGGAGAGCCTGGGCTACTGGGCTATAGAAAGCAACTTGTAAGCAAACAGAATAACTGGCCACTTTTGTCACTGTGTGAAGTGATGTCACTAAGCAGCCATCACATGACATGTGAATTATCTTTACCCGTGTGCCTTCTATATCGATACACTCCAATCAGTAAATGAAGCATAGAAATAAGCCTCTTGATATAAAAGAGAGATGATGTGCAAGTCTCGAAAATGAATAATTGTAATTCTTGTTGCTTAAAATTTCCCACATTCTCTGTAATACAGTATAACCCGGATATAAGAGACCTGGATATAAAAGAAACCCAAATATAAGAGAGATTTTCTTTGGTCTCAAATCAGAGCCTGTGGTAATGTATATAAAATAGACCAAACCCGGATATAAGAGAACCTTTTATCCAGTCACAACAACTCTCTTATATCAGGGTTACACTGTATTTTTTTTCTGGTAAATTAGTACCTAAAGAAAAATATTTGGTACTTACAAGTTTAGAAAATTATAGAGGAGGATGGAAAGAAAAAAATTTAAACAATATATTGCACTGAATGAAATGAGCTTTTTCTTTTTGTTTATTTTAATAATTTTATCCCAAGCAAGGCAATAAAGCTACCAAGATGATAGGGTCTACTGAGTGAAAGAATATGAGAAAAAGAAAACATTATTAAGGAAAGACAATTGCCTGGTTCACATTCCTTTCCCATTTATTGAACAAAAGTGGAGATTTTTCTCTTGTTTTATTGCCTTGATTAGGGTAAAATGAATGATGGGCAAGTGACAATAAATCAAATATCTCCAATGGTCACTCCTTATCATGGTGAAGAAGCTTGATTTTGAGAGTGATATTATCATGAGTTCTAAACTTCTGGTAGGACCATTCTTGTTTGTAAGGTTGAAGACAAGGACCCAAACTCTATGTGACTAACCCCAAAAAGCCAATGGTGGAACAAGTGAATGACAATTACAACAGATCTCAATGGTTGAACCAGCAATTGAAGAGGGCTACGCATCATAAACATGCTACAGAAGTCGCTTCTTCAAATTATACCAGTCAGTGGCAGTCCACTACAGTTTCATAACTGGATTTTTACATGTCTCATTCCAAATGTGTAGCAGAGAAACATCATGAAATCAAGTATGCAGGTCGCTTCCTGACAAGTTGAGGTCCACCTTAAACAAATTCACACCATTGGCACTTTCTGCTACTCTGATTACGTTTCAACTTGAACCAACACTTGCAAAGCTAAATGGCGATATAGAATGGATGACGGGCACTTGCTTTGATGAAACTGGATGCTTCTGGTCCAGAACCTGCCTGTTGGTGTCAAATTTAATCATCAGGACCATCATCATAAAGGAAACGATCAGAAAAGAAAAAATTAAATTCCTGGATACAAGACACCCTTCTGTATATTTGCTTTCCTGACAGCTACAACCTCCAGAAATTTAAATGCAATGTCAATTCCTATCTCTTACCCACTTGACTTCAGTCCTTTCTACATTACCCTGTGTATCTTGTTCTTTTCCCTTCTCTCTACCTTCGCAACTGTTTTCACTCCTGTGTTCCCATCTTTTTCTTGCTCTTCTCTGACATCTCCTGTAACAGGTTCATTTTCTCGTCACTCTCCTCCTGAATTTTTACTCTCTTATGTAACACCCTGTGTATCAGTGGTGGTACTGCCTTTCTTGGGGCGAAACGATTAAAAATTTATTTTGATTTGTATTTTTTATTTTATTTTTTTCGGTTCTTATCTTTTCTGCCTAATTTTTGTGTAAATTGTTGTTAATTATCAAATTTAGGTTTGGTATATTAGGGCTTTGGTTATATGTAGGAATTCTAAGACCGGCCATGTTTGTTTTTTTTATTTTATTGTTCTCTGTCATTCCCTTGCTAACTGGACACATGGCTTGGAGGTGATCCCCTCCCCCCTCCATCACACTACTGTCTGTTACTGCTTACTTAAGGTAACTTAATCTCTCCAGAACTCTCCAGAACTGTATAGAAGAAACAAAATGAAGATAATTTTTGAAATTTTCTTAACTTTTTCTGTCAGCCTGCCTGCAACTTGGTGAGTTTAGCCAGTGTGATCTTATTTTTTGAATTATTTATTTATTTATTTTGATTTGTATTTTTTATTTTATTTTTTTCGGTTCTTATCTTTTCTGCCTAATTTTTGTGTAAATTGTTGTTAATTATCAAATTTAGGTTTGACTTATACGAAGTTAAAACTTAATTATCTTCAGTCACACATTTATTCTTTTTTTTTTAATTGGAGTAGATAGTACCTTCTATCGCCCGGTCTCACACTCCACCCCCTTCTTTTGGACAGGAGTAGAGGTGATCGCCTTGTTTCTTGTTTAGGAAGGGGTTCCCGGTTCATCTCTCTCTTTTTCGGTCTTTATGTCGGTTCGGCTGGAAGCTTTTTGCAGTTGGTGAGTATGGTGGCAAAGTCCCTTCATTCTGAGGGTACCGGATTGGCAGTTTCCTGGTTGCTGCTTCCGACTGGTAGTTAGGAGCCCGAACTCTTGCGTAGCGTCTCGAGAGGCTGCTCTGATCAACAGTTGAATAATATCGGGGTTCCTGTAGTGCCATTTCGCGCATGGACGGGCGTCCCTGCATGAATTTCCGATGGGCAACCCCGAGGCCACATTATGCTGCAGGCGGCGCCATTCTCCATCCTTCACCTGCTGCAATTAATGACCATCTGACCCTACTCTAGACCTCTCTCTATCCACAACTACAACCAACATGAAATTTAACAAACAAAATAGCAAGCCTAAACCAGCTAATCGTAAATCGCCCAAACCTATCTGCGTTACCTTCACAAATATACGAGGTATTCGCAGTAACTTTAATAGTGTAGAGTCTTTCCTTCTAACTAACTCACCCGATATCTTAGCTATATGTGAGACTAACCTTGACCCTTCTATCCCCTCTTCAGAGGTGTTCGTTCCTGGTTACCTTCCTCTCTTCAGGAAGGACTCCAATGTCCATATGCATGGGCTTGGGTTATATGTCAGCGAACAACTCCCCCTAGCCAGGGTCACATCTCTTGAATCCCCTGATCATTCCTTCATGTGCTTCCGTCTCTCACTTCTAAGCTCGGTTAGCTATCTCTTCTTCCTCTACCGCTCCCCCTCCTCCTCTGACTGTACGTTACTTGATTGCATCTCTAATAACATCGACAGGGCCATTTCTTCTCACCCATCTGCCCATATATTTGTGTTTGGTGATTTTAACGCCCACCACACCAAGTGGCTTGAAAACTCAGCCACCGACCTTGCTGGGATCCGCACCATGCACTTTTCAATAGCCCAAGCTCTAACGGAAGGGACTCTTTACTCGACCTTTGTTTTACCTCCATCCCAGACTCCTGCACTACCAGGCAACTCTGCCCCCTTGGAAACTCTGACCACGCCGTAGTCTCCGTAAACATATCAATCCGCACTAATTCTACCCAAGAAAACCAGACCAGCAGAATATCATACTGCTACCAAAGAGCCCACTGGGACTCGTTCAGGGACTTCCTCTGCGACGTCCCCTGGAACAACGTCTTTGATCTTCCTGTCGAAGACTGTGCCTCCGAAGTCTCCTCTTGGGTTAAGGCTGGCATCGATGCTTTTATCCCTGCCAGAAAATTCCAACTAAAACCTAATTCGTCCCCTTGGTTCTCACCCGCTTGCTCAGCCGCTATTGCCCACCGGAACCATTTCTTCCGGCTCTATCGAAGCTGCTCGTCGAACCAAAACAGGCGCCTTTTCACCTCAGCACGGAACAAGTGTAAAAAAGTACTGAACGAAGCCAAGAGGGCATTTGCTACCAGAATTAGGCAACGCATAGCATCCTCTAAGTTTGGCTCCAAAGATTACTGGCGTCTCTGCAAAAGCATGCTCAGCAGGAACAAGACTTCAATACCCCCACTAATCAATGAATTTGAAGTTCTCACCTCCCCAGCCGACAAGGCTGAATGCTTTGCCTGTAAATTCTCAACCAATTCGACACTGGACTCGTTAGGAATACCTACACCAGACTTCCCACCCAGAACTAAGGCTCAACTAAATAACGTCCACATTTCACCCTCGCTGGTTGCCAAGATAATTGCGCAACTTGACCCACACAAAGCGAGCGGCGGTGACGGAATCCCAGTCATAGTACTGAAGAAATGTGCCCCAGAACTCTCCTCTGTCCTCTCTAAACTCTATAACCTCTGCCTATCTGCTTCCTGCTTTCCTGCCTGTTGGAAGTCCTCCTGCGTAGTACCTATATTTAAGAATTCTGGCGAACCCTCGGACCCCGCCAATTACCGTCCTATTAGTCTCCTTCCAATCTTTGGCAAAGTTTTCGAAGCCATTATCAACGCCGAGGTGATTCAGCACTTTATGACCAACGGGCTTCTCTCTGACAAACAGTATGGGTTTCGCTTCACCAGGTCTACTGCTGATATGCTAACGACCATTACCGAGTACATATACCAGGCACTCGACAAGAATGGTGAAGCCCGAACCGTTGCCTTGGATATCTCCAAAGCATTCGACAGGGTCTGGCATGCTGGCCTCTTGTGCAAACTGCGGAGCTATGGGATAACTGGACATCTGTTTGACCTCATCCAGTCCTTCCTCTCTAACCGCACATTAAAGGTGGTATTAAATGGGCATGCCTCCCAAAACTACCAGACGAACGCGGGCGTCCCTCAAGGTTCTATCCTAGGCCCCACGCTCTTTCTGATCTACATTAATGATCTCCCCGACACCATTAGATCCCAAGTTGGCATGTATGCCGACGACACAACAATCTACTCCCGCATCGATCAGAAACCAGGTCTGGACGACAAAGTGAACCTCGCTGCCGCACTTGAAAGGGACCTCCAATCCGTAGTGACCTGGGGTAGGAAATGGTTGGTAAATTTCAATGCCTCCAAAACAAAGCTGTTATCAACTAACCACCATAGACAATCGCATCTACCTCCCATTAGCATGGGACAGGCTAGCCTCCCAGAGAGTAAAATACTACGCCTCCTTGGCCTTACACTCTCGGCGGACCTCAAATGGAATGACTATATTGAATCCATTGCCAAATCTGCTGCTATGAAAGTCGGCTCTCTGTGCAGGGCCCAGAAATTTTTCCCACCTGAAACTATTCTGCACATATACAAATCTACCATCCGCCCGTGTATTGAATATTGCTGCCATATCTGGTCGGGTGCCCCTGCTGCTCTCCTTGGGCTTCTTGACAAAATACAAAGGAGGATCTGTAACGTGGTTGATACTGACTTGGCAGACCGGCTGCAGCCGCTCTCACACCGGCGTGATGTAGCTTCCCTGTGCCTTTTCTACAAGTACTTTCATGGCTTCTGCTCCGATGAGCTTAGATCACTGGTGCCGCCTAAGCACGAATTTACACGAGATACTAGATTAGCAACTAGGTCCCACCCTTTTACAGTTAAACAAATAAGATGTAACCGTAAATTCTACTCCAACAGCTTCTTTTCTCGCGCTTCCCGCCTGTGGAACTCCCTTCCACAAGTCTGTTTTCCCGACAGTTACAATCTCCAGGTGTTTAAATGTAGGGTCAATAGACACCTCCTATCACACTAACTCCCAACTATTCTCACAACACTCTCATCTACCCAACCCTCATTCTCGGTATCCTCACCCGCCTATCACCCACCCTCTGTTATTTCCTATATTTAACCAGCCTTTCTCCACTCTACGTAGCCCCCTGCACAGTAGTGGCAGTGACATGCCTTGCTCGGGGTGAAACGCTTATAAAAAAAAAAAAAAAAAAAAAAAAAAAAAAGATAAAGCTGAAGACGACAATTTCGCCGAGAGAGTTGAGAATATTCTGTAGAATGTTTCTACTTGGTGGGTACCACATCTTCTGGCACCCAATTAAAAGTGCACCAGGCTGATCATATCACAGGAAATTGTAGTGGGGCAGATTCAACTGGTTTACTTGAACATTTCCTAACGCCCAAGGTAAGTGATGGGTTAATCACTTTGAGTCAGAAGCAAACAAACAGCCCATGAAGTGAAAATACCTCTCCTCTCTTGCTCCAAAGAGGACCAAAGTCATTTCATCTGTACAGAAGGTGATGGCCTCAGTTTTTGTGATGTAGAGTTGAGGGGAATAAAAATCTTGTTCACTAGCTATCTTCAGAAGGGCCACACCCTCAATAGAGAGAATTATGCCTCCTAGATGAGGCAGTTACAAAAGGCCCCCAACAAAAATGAATTAAAGTTGTTTTATTTCATCCAGACTACAATCAAGTACACAAGTGTTTCAGTGGCTTTGAACTGGTTGATAGCCCTTCCTGTTCTCCTG
The DNA here is from genome assembly GCA_037127315.1 of Ascarosepion bandense. Taxonomy (NCBI): domain Eukaryota; kingdom Metazoa; phylum Mollusca; class Cephalopoda; order Sepiida; family Sepiidae; genus Ascarosepion; species Ascarosepion bandense. The sequence continues at coordinate 350,451 of JBBBDQ010001275.1, read as the reverse complement.
ATTTGGCCTTATCAGATTGTCATCTGTTCCCTCGCATGAAAAAACACTTGGTTTGATACTAGTATCGCATCAATGATGTTATATTTGTTGTTGATAACTTTTTTCGCCAACAGGTTGAACAGTCAAAAGAAACAATGTTATTATTAATAAGAAAAGTTGAAATTAACGCATGTAAGATTTCGCAGCTCGACCATTCAGTCAGTTAAGTGCCATACATGATACACGCTTGGGCGATCATTTCTCGAAAGAGACATGACTGACTGGGCAGAAGATTATCCCGCAGTAGGTTGCCATTGCTTTCTGCGGTAGACTGGTTGCCGACCAAGGCTATAGAACCCAATCTGTCCTGTTATTTAACCCATAACTGGAAGGAAGAGACGGATTAATACCTTTCCCAAGGGTATTTGCGCGTAAGTGAATGAATTCAGCTGGAATTTGAACTCGGCTCCCCGATTTCTCGTTCCGAGCCGATATCTACTGTACCACAACGCACATCACTCAACCATTACTTCTTCATAAACAGTCTATAAACTTTTAAGCCCAGCCTTATAGGTGTTGTCCAGGTAAGTATGGCACAAGGCCACATTGGGAAAGAATAAAGAGGATAAAGAAATTAATCTAAGAATCTAATGAATTATGCAATTCGTTGTATCATATGATTTTTGATTTGTCATCTTTCTTTTTCTGTCGTGATGACGTCTCTTGCTACAGCCTAAATTCTTCTGAGTGGAAGAAGAATCACAAATGGTATTTTAGCACTGACTTTACTTCAATCTCCCAAGTGTAGAGAAGTTTTTTGTTTTTCTTATTGTTGCCCACTAACTTTACTTCTCTGCCATCATATTTTATATTATCTATCTATATATAAAATTCTCTAACTTCTGTTCGTCTGTCCACCTGTCACACCTTCTAAAATAGCCATACATAGATTAAATAAAACAAAATTTTGGGTAGAAGTGCAAGGAAGTAAGTAGGTATAAATTACAGTTCGTGTTACTAGGGTGCATAGCTTAGTACAATAAATTTTCATTAATTTTTTTGAAAAAATGGTTTTATTATTTAGTCCCACTATTTTAAAAACAATTAAAAAAAACAATTTAAAAACCATCGTCATACCCTTTTACACCCAATGGTGTGTAGGGTAGCAACATTTTGTTCCTGTTTCCGTAACAAACTGTTTTTTTATGGGGCAGGGTTGTTAGCCCTGCGCCCAACCCCCAAACCTGGAGGGCCGGTGGACCATTCTTGGTCCCTACATTTACGGCACCTGGTATTCCCAAACGGTCACCCATCTAAGTACTGACCAGGCTTGATGTTGCTTAACTTTGGTGATTCAACATGATATAGCTGTAAACAATATTAAAATAAATGGACTTGATTTTTTTTTAATCGAGTTTCAATCTTGCTCTCTTTATTCCCCATAAAGTTATTTGTAAAGAAAATTTATTAAGATACACTTTCAGTGCAGAGATGAATGTAGCAAGGACTCAAGATTTATGTATTTATAAGGCTTAATTTGGCTTAGTTTAACAGTGAGATCATTTGTCGTCAAGCTGTTAAAATACATCAGACCTATTCACAACTTTCTTGAGGTCACAGGTTCAAATCCTGCCAAAATATTCAGGCTGGTAGATAAACACAAATATACAGTTTAATTGAAAACAGAATAAAAATTAAAAGTTAAATAAAAATAAAAAGCAATTTTCAGGAATAGTTTTTGAAATCAGTCATTATGATTGTGTAAGGAATTGATGTTCAGTCCGCAAATATTAAGTGCGTCTTTTGATTTACCTTTCTTTTTTTAACATGAATTTGCAAAAATTGAATTTAATCAACACAGAACTGGATGAAAAGCATTCTTGGATATCAGTCTTTGTTTATACACATGAGCCTGTCTTGTAAGTGCTTATATTTGATAAATTATATTTGATTTAACTTTAAAAACAAATTTTCTATTTTTATTTATTTTTTAAATATATCTACAAGTCTACACACCCCATGATCAATTGAAAAATTGATTTGTTTTAAGTGCTGAAGCCATTTTGCCAACTTTATCCTTGAAAACACATTTCCAATTAAGTCACCATCCCCAAATATGTCAGATAGGATTTGTTTGTCTTAAATGAACAAATTGGTCTGTCATTAAGAATATTAGTTTCAAATTATTTGCAAATTATGAATCTTTTTTTTTCCCCCTTGGCTTTTTCTTTAAGTTTGCCTTTCAACCATCCTCTGTTTCAAGTAAGCTTTGATTTAAGGTGTGTACTACACTAGAAGTTCAATATAGATATTTACTTAACATAGCTCAAGGCCACCTATTATGAGGCACTGAGAGAGACAGTCACTGGTTTGCCAGACTAATTTTTAACTATTCCTACGTAGCAGAGATCTGTGAAGTGTATAATATATATATATATATATATATATAATATAATATATAGAAATTTCTAAATAAGTAATCTATTTTTATTTATTAATCTGACAGATTTTGTATATGCATATGTATGGCTGTCCACTTGTATCCAAGGATGCCTGTCTACTCGGCCAGGTAGGTAATTCCTGTTGCAGGCACCTGCTCAGTCACATTTGTGTTTGTTCAACATCCACACATCCCACCTGTGGTTTATATTACAACTATGCTAACAAGAGATTAGTTATAGTTTCTGGTAGTGAACAACTGTCTGAATAAGGGTAAGGATACTCAAACCGTCGGTCGTAATGACTTTTAACTTTGTTCTAGCATAAACATTGACAGCTCCCAAAGGGTCCTACCTACCCAATTTTACTGACAAGGCCTGGATCAACCTATTAGATGGTTTTCAGGTACTTTCCAAATGTGCTGCATTCTGGGATCACCTCCTCACCAGTGATAATGTCAAGAAGTCACCTCTCTGACAAATCAACCATGGTCAGATTTGAACCCAGGCCTCATCAAAAAGTGAACATTCTAA